>CM031080.1:13895241-13958263 GCA_018257905.1 Gillenia trifoliata | reverse complement strand
CTTGAAGGGAAATTATGAGATTTGTATGGGATTTCTAATGACTAGCATGCATATACAATTCGAAATTCATATGCATAAGCAACGGAAGCTAAATTATCAAAGCAATTAGTCATGCAAATCCCCTTCAAGAAGCATAGGTTAATATTTGATGCATCTAAGAAAATAAGAACAAAGTTAAGGTGTAGTCTTATACCTCTTGATCTACTCTTTAGACCAAGGATGGACCACCTCCAAGCCCTTTGTTCTTGGAACTCCTTGAGCCTTGCTTCCTTCCTTGATTCCTCCACCTTTATTGATTGCCTTCAATAGGTTTCTCCTAGAGCCTCCAAGGTAGAAGGCCTCTAAAGATCCACACCTACACTAGTAGTGGAATGGATGATGGATCATCAAAAGAAAGGGAGATGAGTAGCTATCCCTTCTCTTGGAAAATGGCCGGCTGTTTTTTTGGTGAGGAAGGAGGAGATATTTTTCTTCTCTTTGGTTTTAAAAAAAAACTCAATCCAAAGCCATACCTAGTATGGTGTGAAGTATGGTGATGAGTTCCACTTATGAAAGTTTCATTAAACTTCCATATATATAAAAGAGGGGAGTCAACTTTTGACTCCACTCACTCTCTCTCATTAAAGCCGGCCATTGAGTGTATTTTTGGGCTTTTGGGCTTTTATAATTCAAGTCATCTTATGCTTGAATAAAAGCCCAAAGAGGTTTAGGGCCCAATGGGCCCTAATGAACCCGAACTTTTCATAAAGCCCAAAACGATCTTTTATCGCTTCTATAATTTCATTAGACTTTCTAATTAATCATATCACTCAATTAATTCAATTAATTATTTCCATCATTCATATGTGGTTCCACCACAAGAGTGTATCGGTGTACAATCATTTTAGGTTCTAATTAGCAAGGCAGTGAGGTGATTGGTATCAATCCAATTGATTAGTTTTATTCCAATCATCTAGTGAATTAAAACTTACTTTTAATTCTCTTTCTTCTTTGATGACTACATATTTAATCATCTAGAAGAACCCACAAGCCATGAGTGACATCTAAACATATATCATGGCTACCCAAGCTAATGTAGAAGTTTGTTCGGAGAACCTATTCAATTGGAACTACAATGTAATTCGATCCTTCTCTAGTACAATACTCTCAATCACACTATTAGGGTATGGATACATAATGTCAAACCCTTAATGTGATTATACCATGTTATATGATTCAATTGAGTCGTAAAGGAACACTTTCCATCACTACGCTCATTACTTCGGCCGAAGATTCCCGAATCATATCTTAGAGTATTCTTCCTCTCGTAACGAGGATTAGAGATCCCTTGTTGACCATTCACTTGCCTCCATGGCTAAGTAGCTTAACCCCAATTATGCCGTTGACACCCTCAAGATTGGGGTGACTTTGACATAGTCAAAGATCAAGGACCTAACCATGAGACAACTATGATGTCTCAGGTCAAAGGATTACTTACATATTCCAATCAATGGAGTTACTTGCTTGACATGTGAGTAGACCTCCATGCAAGTACTCCCTTCGATTGTATTCAGTGAACTCATTCCCTTAGTGAGCACCTACATACTTGTCATAGTGTCAATACACGAATGGCTGAGACTCTCCATCCTTCCCATTTGAAGCTGACATAGTACGTACTGGTCTATGGATTGTCAATATCCCTCCGACAATCCCATGACCAGGAACATTTTGAACATCATGGTTATGAGAAGAAGGTCTCTGCAGTCTAACTTCATTAGATTACTTCTTCCATCAATCCATTGTCCATGGATTCACTATTTGGACATTTATCAACTATTGAGATTGTCCTAATAAGTGACTTTGCCCTTTTGCTGTATTTAGGGTTATCCATACATACAGTCAATGTCCTGAAAAGTTTCTTCCAAAGATTGACTTTCAGGGCATATTTCCAACAATCTCCCACTTGCACTAAAGTCAATTACTAGTGCATTTCATAGATGCTATTCTAGTGAACTTGAGCATGTAGGTTAACTAGGTTATGTATTAATCCTTTTAGCTTAAAAGGGATTTACTTATTAAATGTTTCCAAAAACATTTAATGATGTCTCTTTCCATTTGTGTTCAAATATTTGATGAGACCTTGAGTCCATGGCTTGAGCTATCGCCCCATTACGTCGTAGTACCTTACTAACGACCTTATGGTTAGGATTCAATCATTGGTTCTTAGTGAACCCCGTCTATTCGAAACACCTTTTGAAGCAGTTTCCAAAACTTTAATATATATGTCTTAACATATATCTCGTTTGCATACTATATGCAAACATTGCTCCAACTATGAGACCATTGTAGTACCATACTAACAATGCATTCATATGATTAGTTCTTCATCCAACATGAAGATCCATTTGTTAAAATGGGTAATTTTCACTTTGGTTGATAACCTAAGTGAATCCACGCTTCTAGAGTCTTACTCTGATATTCCTTTCTCAAAGGTAACAATATACTCATTCAGTTGCCTTGGTTCTGATCCTGGGACATATCATTATCTCCAAGTGACAACCACGATGGTTATTCACCTTTTGGATATAATCAAACAAGTCCTTACTTGTGTCCCTTTTGTGATTTTAGCGACAAATTCTTTATAAGGGTCATGAAAGCAGTTTCTATATCATATGTAGAAATACTTTCTCAAATCTTCAACATTTGAGATTCAAATACCCCATATAACTTCATTTAGTCCATTTTAAGTCTTTACTTTAAATTGACCGTGTCACCAATTGTCATTCTGAGCAATATATGTATTTCACTAAATCTATCGAATAGATTTCATTCACTACATGTTGCTCAAAAGAATGACATCACTCCCACTGTTTTATTGTAACTAAGTACTCATTCAAGACATTAAGAAAAACATAACACTTATATATTTTCTTGAATTGAATGCATATAGCTCCCACTAACTTGTGTTGGATTTATTGACAATCAATAAGATCCATTAGCTTATTGATGATGTCTCAACAGTTTTGAGATATTCAACAATTCTAGCTAATCACAAGTTATTTAAACGAACTTACACAAAAGAATTGCTTCTTAAGTAATTCCTTAATATTGGATTAAATCTAGATTTAAATCCAATACCAAATGTGTGACTTGTTTTGTCAAGTCCTTTCATTTAAAACATATGGTGTCAAACATCATATTTCAAGCTTCAGTCATACAAAAACTTTTAAAGTAGTCATATAAGAATTATCCAAATCATTAGTGGAAACATAGTCTCCTACTAAGGATACGGAAATTCAACCATACCTCCTAGGTGGTTGATTAATTCTTAATCAAACACTACTTAGAGCATTATAGTTACTTGAGATGTCGAAATCGGATTGTTATGTTGTTAAACTATATGTTGTGACTCATTTTGAAACTATTCCCTTTTGCTTCATCATCTTGTCCATTTGCTTTGTTTTCAGCTTGTTCTCATAAAAGAGAATGATGGACAACTCCCAACATATAACCATTTTATGTTAGGTTGACGAAACCAACATTCATAGGTTATTCTAAGAATGCTTACACAACATAGAATTTTAACGATTCGTAGAGCTTGAGGCCTTTTAACAATTAAAATAACAAGCTCATTAATAATAGTCATGTACTATTAATTTTGGACAATTATAAACCAATCATATTGAAGTTTATATCCATTTCTCATCTCCCACTATTTCTCATGATCTTAATGAGAAATCGTATTATACATTCAAAGTGTATAATCTAGAAATAAACGGGTAGAGGACATTGTGGAGTAGCTTAATACTTTTAAGCTTATTGCTCCAACTTCATTAAGTTAATGTCTTGTTATTAAGTGACTAAGGTCTTTAAACCTTTTATAGATTTAGACACTTCATACATGGTTCGATCACTAACACATTTGACATTTCTTAAAACAATTTATGAATGTCCAATTAGTTGTTCAAAACTACTAGTTGTACCAAGAGTGAACTTGGTTTGTGTATAAGTGATAATCGAATATAAGAAACGTTTTTCTTATGTATTTCATTTAGAATACAACAAGACAATGTTCAATTCATAACACTACTTAGTGATTAAATATAGAAGGCATCCATCATATTACATTGATATGATAATTTAAACATTCATAATGTTTTAATACATAAGAATTAGCTCCTACATTAGAGACTAATTATATACCTTCATATAGGCACCAAAAGTGGGTCTTCCATCATATGAAGCCACATAATAAGTTCTTATCAAAATAAGAAAGTTTAAAGACAATCTTTAAGCGCCTAACAAACTTCCTAAGTAGTTAGCAAAAAATAAGGGCCGAACTCTTCACTCCATATTTCCTTTGCTTGTCCATCTTCTACTTGGCTCCTTCACCTACATACAATTGCATAGGTGATTAGCATTTTTATATCAAATATAATAATTAGAAGATCTAACATTTAGAATTGAAGATAAGAACAATAACCATACCTTGTGGTTTGTCCTTCAGAGATGCAAGGTATGACCTGCAATTCCTCTTCCAATGCCCGTCTTTTCCACAGTAGTGGCAAACCCCTTTGGGTTCCTTTGCCTTTTTCTTCACTCCTCCTTGGGCCTTAGGAGTGGGTGACTTCAATCCCTTTCCTTTACCTTTGCCTTTCGGCTTAGGTTTGGAAGAGGAAGGCTTGTTGTGGGCTACTGCTAGAGTCCCCACAACGTTCTCTTTCTTCATAGTCTTCTCAGCGGTTACTAACATGTTTAGTAACTCAGAGAGAGTACTATCCATCTTATTCATATTGTAGTTCATGACAAACTGCGAAAATGAATCAGAAAGAGAAGCCAAGATGAAGTCCTGGGCCAATTCCCCGTCAAGTGGAGTGCCTAGGCTCTCCAATTGTTCAATGAGTCCAATCATCTTCAGTACATGTTGATGCACTGGGGCTCCCTTGACCATTTTGGTCTTCACAAGTTCACAGACAGTGCTGAAGCGACGGTTGCGCGTCCCTTCACCATATAACTCCCTAAGATGGAGTATGATGGAGAATGCACTGTCCATGCCCTCGTGCTGTCTCTGCAGCTCCTCATTCATGGAAGCCAACAGATAGCACTTGGCTTGTGTATCATCCTCAACGTGCTTGTCATACTTAGCACGTTCATCCTCAGTTGCCTCGGGGCTAAGAGGTATGTGAGAGGGAGCCTTGTCTAGTACGTAAACAATCTTCTCCAACGTTAGGAGAATCTTGATATTACGGTACCAAGATGGGAAATTGTACCCCTCAAGGCAATGCTTGTCGAGTATCTTTGATAGCGTGCTTCCAACCATATCTAAATACATAACAAAATTAAATAAATTAGTTTTATTGTTGAATAAGCCAAACGATTTGGGTCTTTAAAAACGAATGACTCAACCCACTATTTTGTCAAATCCCATATCCCTCAAAATGGAACCCGGGAGATTTCAAATAAATCTCCTAGTGGATTATGGGAGGCTCACTATTACCAAGCCCACCTCACAATGATATGATGTCGGCTAGCAAAAATAATAATGAGAGGGTACGGTTACCCATTCACAACAACCTCTTGTGATTACCCATCTTTGGCCTCTAGAGAACAATGCCTCACAATGATATGATGTTGGCACTATTACCCTTAGTTAAGTTTTTACCCACCATGTCCGGTTCGGATAGGGGTCCAAGTATGACCTCACGATGATACGATGTTGGCCATACTCGTATCCTACCTTTACCACATCAAATGTTGAAATAGACCCCTCCTGAGTATAAGCACATACTTTGCACTCCCCCATAATAGGGTGAAGGCGTGTATGAGTCATAAACGATTGGAGCCTACCATGGTGGAAGGCCACGAAGAAGTGTTCAAAACACCTCTCCGCTTTCAACTTAATATTGATTGTAATTGAGGGGTTTTTGTGGTCTCATCGTTTTATTTATTTAATCATATTACAATAAATGGTGTCCTATAACAAATACTAGTTGTTTTTAGGCTCTTTGGAAGACTATGGACATTGTGTGTTAATTCAACAACGAGCCAACATTGTTGAATAAGATCTAGGGAAGCTATCGTTTTAATTACGTGCTTTCAATCCAATTAAAACATTTTAATTGTGCCATTAGAAACGAAAGACAATCATTCATTGCTAATTAGGGCGTTGGACCCAACAAATCTTTAATCTCATGAAAACCCCTTTTAATATGTATCTTTACCAATAGTTAAAGAAACTCTAGTCTAGTACTAGAGGGAATCAACTAATGAGGTAAAGAAGTAATAAGAATTACAAACCGATTTGTACAAATTCCAACAAATTACATATACTAAGAGGGAGAGAAAGATTAACGTCTAACGTGTTGTGGTCCAATTGAAATAGCAATTAAAACACATTCCCAAGGTTCAAACAATTTGAATTTGTCGGCCTTACTTGTAGCTCAATTATCGTTTAAGGCGTATGTCCATAGTCAACCATTATTCTAACTATTTAATCAAATTAAATAATTAATTGAAATGCAACAATTATCAATTAGATTTAGTACATATGGGCATAATTGTATGATGAGTTTAATCTACAAACAAAAATAAAATATCAATATATTTTTGTCCTCAAGAGAGGTGGGGCCAAAATGCAAATACTTAAAAGTTATGGGTCAAACCGCAAATACTTAAAAGTAAATACAACTTATTTAAATTTGCAAAATAGCCCCTAAGGGACCCATCAAAGGGTATGGCCGGTTGTGGGGAGTGGGATTTGGAGAAAAAATGTCAAACATTTTTCTACAAGCAAAGGCCATACTTTTCCTTGTCACCTAATGTCCTTGTTGACTTTAAAATAAGATTTGGGTATGGTGAGGGTATGGGTTCCTAGTCAAAACTATGATGGTGTAAATCTTCAAACATTTTGATAGATTATTACACACCCAAAACAGAAATTAAAGCAAGAAAAAAAAATAAAATGAACACCAAGAACAAAATCATGAAAACAATTTCAAGATTTGCACTTTCTTGGTGATTTTCAATATCAAAAACAAAAGTGACAAGGGCTAGACTTTCTAGCTTAAAAGTGTGTGTGTGTAGTACAAAATAAAACACAAACACAAGCCCAAAATCCCCCAAAAAACCGTGCCCTCCCCTATGCATAAAAGCACCAATTTTTGTCCAAAAAAAAACTCACTCTTCACTCATGCATTTAAAACACTTTTACATGCATATCTTCTTCAACTCTTGAATCACATTTTTCAACAATTGAAAAAACAAAAGATAAACATACTTTGAATGAAGAAATATTATGTCAAACATAAAATTATAACCCATATATATAAAATCCAAAAGGACACAACAAATATAAACCTTTGGCTCTTGATACCACTTGAAGGGAAATTATGAGATTTGTATGGGATTTCTAATGACTAGCATGCATAAGCAATTCGAAATTCATATGCATAAGCAACGGAAGCTAAATTATCAAAGCAATTAGTCATACCAAATCCCCTTCAGAAGCATGGAAGTTATTTGATGCATCCTAACAAAATAAGAACAAAGTTAAGGTGTAGTCTTATACCTCTTGATCTACTCTTTAGACCAAGGATGGACCACCTCAAGCCCTTTGTTCTTGGAACTCCTTTCAGGCCTTGCTTCCTTCCTTGATTCCTCCACCTTTAATGATTGCCTTCAATAGAATTCTCCTAGAGCCTCAAGGTAGAAGGCCTCTAAAGATCCACACCTACACTAGTAGTGGAATGGATGATGGATCATCAAAGGAATTGAGTGGCTTTCCCTTCTGCGGAAATGGCCGGCTGTTTTAGTGAGGAAGGAGGGAGATATTTTTTTCTTCTCTTTGGTTGACAAACTCAATCCAAAGCCATACCAGAAATGGTGTGAAGTATAGTGATGAGTTCCGCTAATGAAAGTTTCATTAAACTTCCATATATATAAAAGAGGGAGTCAACTTTTGAGCTCCACTTTCACTCTCTCATTAGATCCGGCCATTGAGTGCATTTTGGGCTTTTGGGCTTTTATAATTCAAGTCATCTTATGCTTGAATAAAAGCCCAAGAGGTTTAAGGAGCCCAATGGGCCTAATGAACCCGAACTTTTCATAAAGCCCAAAACGATCTTTTATCGCTTCTATGATTTCATTAGACTTTCCAATTAATCATATCACTCAATTAATTCAATTAATTATTTCCATCATTCATATGTGGTTCCACCACAAGAGTGTATCGGTGTACAATCATTTTAGGTTCTAGTGAGAGCGCGGTGAGGTGATTAGTATCCAATCCAATTGATTAGTTTTAATCCAATCATCTAGTGAATTAAAACTTATTTTAATTCTTTATCTTCTTTGATGATTACTAATTTAATCATCCATAAGATCCCACAAGCCATGAGTGACATCTAAACATATCATGGCTACCCAAGCTAATGTAGAAGTTTGTTAGAACCTATTCAATTGGAACTACAATGTAATTCGATCCGCTTCTCTAGTACAATACTCTCAATCACACTATTAGGGTATGGATACATAATGTCAAACCCTTAATGTGATTACATACCATGTTATATGATTCAATTGAGTCGTAAAGGAACACTTTCCATCACTACGCTCATTACTTAGGCGAAGATTCCCGAATCATATCTTAGAGTATTCTTCCTCTCGTAACGAGATTAGAGATCCCTTGTTGACCATTCACTTTTGCCTCCATGGCTATTAGCTTAACCCCAATTATGCCGTGGACACCCTCAAATTGGGGTGACTTTGACATAGTCAAAGATCAAGGACCTAACCACAAGACAGCTATGATGTCTCGAGGTCAGGATTAGTTACATATTCCAATCAATGGAGTTACTTGCTTGACATGTGAGTAGACCTCCATGCAGTACTCCCTTCGATTGTATTCGAGTGAACTCATTCCCTTGTGAGCACCTACATACTTGTCAGTGTCAATACACGAATGGAAGCTGAGACTCTCCATCCTTCCCATTTGAAGGCGACATAGTACGTCTTGGTCATATGGATTGTCGGTATCCCTCCAGGCAATCCCATGACCGAGGGAACATTTTGAACATCATGGTTATGAGAAGAAGGTCTGGAGTCTAACTTCATTAGATTACTTCTTCCATCAATCCATTGTCCATGGATTCACTATTTGGACATTTATCAACTATTGAGATTGTCCTAATAAGTGACTTTGCCCCCTTTCTTTGTATTTAGGGTTATCCATACATACAGTCAATGTCTGAAAAGTTTCTTCCAAAGATTGACTTTCAGGGCATATTTCCAACAATCTCCCACTTGCACTAAAGTCAATTACTAGTGCATTTCATAGATGCTATTCTAGTGAACTTGAGCATGTAGGTTAACTAGGTTATGTATTAATCCTTTTAGCTTAAAAGGGATTTACTTATTAAATGTTTCCAAAAACATTTAATGATGTCTCTTTCCATTTGTGTTCAAATATTTGATGAGACCTTGAGTCCATGGCTTGAGCTATCGCCCCATTACGTCGTAGTACCTTACTAACGACCTTATGGTTAGGATTCAATCATTGGTTCTTAGTGAACCCCGTCTATTCGAAACACCTTTTGAAGCAGTTTCCAAAACTTTAATATATATGTCTTAACATATATCTCGTTTGCATACTATATGCAAACATTGCTCCAACTATGAGACCATTGTAGTACCATACTAACAATGCATTCATATGATTAGTTCTTCATCCAACATGAAGATCCATTTGTTAAAATGGGTAATTTTCACTTTGGTTGATAACCTAAGTGAATCCACGCTTCTAGAGTCTTACTCTGATATTCCTTTCTCAAAGGTAACAATATACTCATTCAGTTGCCTTGGTTCTGATCCTGGGACATATCATTATCTCCAAGTGACAACCACGATGGTTATTCACCTTTTGGATATAATCAAACAAGTCCTTACTTGTGTCCCTTTTGTGATTTTAGCGACAAATTCTTTATAAGGGTCATGAAAGCAGTTTCTATATCATATGTAGAAATACTTTCTCAAATCTTCAACATTTGAGATTCAAATACCCCATATAACTTCATTTAGTCCATTTTAAGTCTTTACTTTAAATTGACCGTGTCACCAATTGTCATTCTGAGCAATATATGTATTTCACTAAATCTATCGAATAGATTTCATTCACTACATGTTGCTCAAAAGAATGACATCACTCCCACTGTTTTATTGTAACTAAGTACTCATTCAAGACATTAAGAAAAACATAACACTTATATATTTTCTTGAATTGAATGCATATAGCTCCCACTAACTTGTGTTGGATTTATTGACAATCAATAAGATCCATTAGCTTATTGATGATGTCTCAACAGTTTTGAGATATTCAACAATTCTAGCTAATCACAAGTTATTTAAACGAACTTACACAAAAGAATTGCTTCTTAAGTAATTCCTTAATATTGGATTAAATCTAGATTTAGATCCAATACCAAATGTGTGACTTGTTTTGTCAAGTCCTTTCATTTAAAACATATGGTGTCAAACATCATATTTCAAGCTTCAGTCATACAAAAACTTTTAAAGTAGTCATATAAGAATTATCCAAATCATTAGTGGAAACATAGTCTCCTACTAAGGATACGGAAATTCAACCATACCTCCTAGGTGGTTGATTAATTCTTAATCAAACACTACTTAGAGCATTATAGTTACATGAGATGTCGAAATCGGATTGTTATGTTGTTAAACTATATGTTGTGACTCATTTTGAAACTATTCCCTTTTGTTTCATCATCTTGTCCATTTGCTTTGTTTTCAGCTTGTTCTCATAAAAGAGAATGATGGACAACTCCCAACATATAACCATTTTATGTTAGGTTGACGAAACCAACATTCATAGGTTATTCTAAGAATGCTTACACAACATAGAATTTTAACGATTCGTAGAGCTTGAGGCCTTTTAACAATTAAAATAACAAGCTCATTAATAATAGTCATGTACTATTAATTTTGGACAATTATAAACCAATCATATTGAAGTTTATATCCATTTCTCATCTCCCACTATTTCTCATGATCTTAATGAGAAATCGTATTATACATTCAAAGTGTATAATCTAGAAATAAACGGGTAGAGGACATTGTGGAGTAGCTTAATACTTTTAAGCTTATTGCTCCAACTTCATTAAGTTAATGTCTTGTTATTAAGTGACTAAGGTCTTTAAACCTTTTATAGATTTAGACACTTCATACATGGTTCGATCACTAACACATTTGACATTTCTTAAAACAATTTATGAATGTCCAATTAGTTGTTCAAAACTACTAGTTGTACCAAGAGTGAACTTGGTTTGTGTATAAGTGATAATCGAATATAAGAAACGTTTTTCTTATGTATTTCATTTAGAATACAACAAGACAATGTTCAATTCATAACACTACTTAGTGATTAAATATAGAAGGCATCCATCATATTACATTGATATGATAATTTAAACATTCATAATGTTTTAATACATAAGAATTAGCTCCTACATTAGAGACTAATTATATACCTTCATATAGGCACCAAAAGTGGGTCTTCCATCATATGAAGCCACATAATAAGTTCTTATCAAAATAAGAAAGTTTAAAGACAATCTTTAAGCGCCTAACAAACTTCCTAAGTAGTTAGCAAAAAATAAGGGCCGAACTCTTCACTCCATATTTCCTTTGCTTGTCCATCTTCTACTTGGCTCCTTCACCTACATACAATTGCATAGGTGATTAGCATTTTTATATCAA
This sequence comes from Gillenia trifoliata, assembly GCA_018257905.1. NCBI lineage: Eukaryota > Viridiplantae > Streptophyta > Magnoliopsida > Rosales > Rosaceae > Gillenia > Gillenia trifoliata. The sequence continues at coordinate 13,946,515 of CM031080.1, read as the reverse complement.
ATATAATAATTAGAAGATCTAACATTTAGAATTGAAGATAAGAACAATAACCATACCTTGTGGTTTGTCCTTCAGAGATGCAAGGTATGACCTGCAATTCCTCTTCCAATGCCCGTCTTTTCCACAGTAGTGGCAAACCCCTTTGGGTTCCTTTGCCTTTTTCTTCACTCCTCCTTGGGCCTTAGGAGTGGGTGACTTCAATCCCTTGCCTTTACCTTTGCCTTTCGGCTTAGGTTTGGAAGAGGATGGCTTGTTGTGAGCTACTGCTAGAGTCCCCACAACGTTCTCTTTCTTCATAGTTTTCTCAGCGGTTACTAACATGTTTAGTAACTCAGAGAGAGTACTATCCATCTTATTCATATTGTAGTTCATGACAAACTGCGAAAATGAATCAGAAAGAGAAGCCAAGATGAAGTCCTGGGCCAATTCCCCGTCAAGTGGAGTGCCTAGGCTCTCCAATTGTTCAATGAGTCCAATCATCTTCAGTACATGTTGATGCACTGGGGCTCCCTTGACCATTTTGGTCTTCACAAGTTCACAGACAGTGCTGAAGCGACGGTTGCGCGTCCCTTCACCATATAACTCCCTAAGATGGAGTATGATGGAGAATGCACTGTCCATGCCCTCGTGCTGTCTCTGCAGCTCCTCATTCATGGAAGCCAACAGATAGCACTTGGCTTGTGTATCATCCTCAACGTGCTTGTCATACTTAGCACGTTCATCCTCAGTTGCCTCGGGGCTAAGAGGTATGTGAGAGGGAGCCTTGTCTAGTACGTAAACAATCTTCTCCAACGTTAGGAGAATCTTGATATTACGGTACCAAGATGGGAAATTGTACCCCTCAAGGCAATGCTTGTTGAGTATCTTTGATAGCGTGCTTCCAACCATATCTAAATACATAACAAAATTAAATAAATTAGTTTTATTGTTGAATAAGCCAAACGATTTGGGTCTTTAAAAACGAATGACTCAACCCACTATTTTGTCAAATCCCATATCCCTCAAAATGGAACCCGGGAGATTTCAAATAAAGCTCCTAGTGGATTATGGGAGGCTCACTATTACCAAGCCCACCTCACAATGATATGATGTTGGCTAGCAAAAATAATAATGAGAGGGTACGGTTACCCATTCACAACAACCTCTTGTGATTACCCATCTTTGGCCTCTAGAGAACAATGCCTCACAATGATATGATGTTGGCACTATTACCCTTAGTTAAGTTTTTACCCACCATGTCCGGTTCGGATAGGGGTCCAAGTATGACCTCACGATGATACGATGTTGGCCATACTCGTATCCTACCTTTACCACATCAAATGTTGAAATAGACCCCTCCTGAGTATAAGCACATACTTTGCACTCCCCCATAATAGGGTGAAGGCGTGTATGAGTCATAAACGATTGGAGCCTACCATGGTGGAAGGCCACGAAGAAGTGTTCAAAACACCTCTCCGCTTTCAACTTAATATTGATTGTAATTGAGGGGTTTTTGAGGTCTCATCGTTTTATTTATTTAATCATATTACAATAAATAGTGTCCTATAACAAATACTAGTTATTTTTAGGCTCTTTGGAAGACTATGGACATTTGTAGGTTAATTCAACAACGAGCCAACATTGTTGAATAAGATCTAGGGAAGCTATCGTTTTAATTACGTGCTTTCAATCCAATTAAAACATTTTTCATTTAGCCATTAGAAATGAAAGACAATCATTCATTGCTAATTAGGGCGTTGGACCCAACAAATCTTTAATCTCATGAAAACCCCTTTTAATATCTATCTTTACCAATAGTTAAAGAAACTCTAGTCTAGTACTAGAGGGAATCAACTAATGAGGTAAAGAAGTAATAAGAATTACAAACCGATTTGTACAAATTCCAACAAATTACATATACTAAGAGGGAGAGAAAGATTAACGTCTAACGTGTTGTGGTCCAATTGAAATAGTAATTAAAACACATTCCCAAGGTTCAAACAATTTGAATTTGTTGGCCTTACTAGTAGCTCAATTATCGTTTAAGGCGTATGTCCATAGTCAACCATTCTACTAACTATTTAATCACATTAAATAATTAATCGAAATGCAACAATTATCAATTAGATTTAGTACATATGGGCATAATTGTATGATGAGTTTAATCTACAAACAAAAATAAAATATCATAATATTTTGTCCTCAAGAGAGGTGGGGCCAAAATGCAAATACTTAAAAGTTATGGGTCAAACCGCAAATACTTAAAAGTAAATACAACTTATTTAAATTTGCAAAATAGCCCCTAAGGGACCCATCAAAGGGTATGGCCGGTTGTGGGGAGTGGGATTTGGAGAAAAAATGTCAAACATTTTTCTACAAGCAAAGGCCATACTTTTCCTTGTCACCTAATGTCCTTGTTGACTTTAAAATAAGATTTGGGTATGGGCAAGGTAAGGCTTCCTAGTCAAAAACTATGATGGTGTAAATCTTCAAACATTTTGATAGATTATTACACACCCAAAACAGAAATTAAAGCAAGAAAAAAAAAATAAAATGAACACCAAGAACAAAATCATAAAAACAATTTCAAGATTTGCACTTTCTTGGTGATTTTCAATATCAAAAACAAAAGTGACAAGGGCTAGACTTTCTAGCTTAAAAGTGTGTGTGTGTAGTACAAAATAAAACACAAACACAAGCCCAAAATCCCCCAAAAACCGTGCCCCCCCCACAAAGTGTAAAGCCCCAATTTTTGTTCAAAAACTCACTCTTCACTCATGCATTTAAAACACTTTTACATGCATATCTTCTTCAACTCTTGAATCACATTTTTCAACAATTGAAAAACAAAAGATAAACATACTTTGAATGAAGAAATATTATGTCAAACATAAAATCAAAACCCATATGCATAAAATCCAAAAGGACACAACAAATATAAACCTTTGGCTCTTGATACCACTTGAAGGGATATTATGAGATTTGTATGGGATTTCAAATGACTAGCATGAAGCAATTCAAAATTCATATGCATAAGCAACGGAAGCTAAATTATCAAGCAATAGTCATGCAAATCCACTTCAAGAGGCATGAGTTAATATTTGGTACATCTAGAAAAATAAGAACAAAGTGAAGATATAAGCAGTTATACCTCTTCTGATCTACTCTTTAGACCAAGGATGGACCACCTCCAAGCCCTTTTTCTTGGAACTCCTTGAGCCTAGCTTCCCTCCTTGATTCTGCACCTTGATTGATTGCCTTCAATAGGTTTCTCCTAGAGCCTCCAAAGTAGAAGACCTCTAAAGATCCACACCGCCAAGTGATGGAATGGATGGATCTCCAAGAAAGAGAGAAGTGTAGCACTTCTTTTAGGTTTGGCCAAACTGTGTTGAGGAAAGAAAGGGAGAATTTTTGTTTCTTTTGGTTAACCCACTCCAATCACAAAGCCATACAAGTTATGGTGAGGTATAGTGATAGTAACTTGTGGATTTCAATAAACTTTCACATATATAAGGAAGTGAGTCAACAATTGACTCCACTCTCTCTCTCTCATTCATGGCCGGCCAAGGGGTCAGTTAGGCTTTTGGCTTTTACAATTTCAAGTCATCTTATGCTTGAATAAAAAGGCCAAAAAGAGATTAGGGCCCAATGGGCCCGGATGCTTTTGAACTTATTTCATTAAGCCCAAAGCGATCTTTATCGCTTCTATGATTTCCTTAGACTTTCTAATTAATCATAACACTCAAATTCGTCAAGAAGATTTATTTCCATCATTAGTGTTGATCCGCCCACTATAGTGTATTGGTGTCCCTGATCGTTTTGGGTTAATTAGCAAAGCGGTGAAGTGATTGGTATCAATCCAATTGATTAGTTCCAATCATCTAGTGAATTAAAACTTATTTTAATTCTTTATCTTCTTTGATGATTACTATTTAATCATCTATAAGATCCCACAAGCCATGAGTGACACACTACACATATATCATGGCTACCCAGCTTGATGTAAGTTTGTTCGGAGAACCTATTCAGTGGAATTACAATGTAATTCGATCCTTCTCTAATACAATACTCTCAATCACACTATTAGGGTATGGATACATAATGTCAAACCCCAATGTGATTATACCATGTTATATGATTTTGTTAGTGCAGTAAGGAACACTTTCCATCACTACTGCTCATTACTTCGGCAGGAGTTAGTCATATCATAGAGTATTCTTCCTCTAGAAGTAAGTTGAAGATCCCTTGTTGATCATTCACTTGCCTCCATGGCTAAGTAGCTTAACTGACTATCTTAGTGGACACCCTCGGGTGGGGTGACTTTGACATAGTCAGATCAAGGACCTAATCCTGAAGGTGTATGATGTCTCGAGTCAAAGGATTACTCACATATTCCAATCAATGGAGTTACTTGCTTGACATGTGGTAGACCTCCACATCTTAGTACTCCCTTCGATTGTATTGAGTGAACTCATTCCCTTAATGAGCACCTACGTACTTGTCATAGTGTCACTACACGAATGCATTTGAGACTTTCCATCCTTCCAATTTGAAGTGGACACAGTGCGTGCGAGTGCATGGATTGTCGGAGTATCCTCGACGATCCCGTGACTGGAACATTTTGAACATCATGGTTATGAGAAGGTCTGAGTCTAACATCATTAGATTACTTCTTCCATCAATCTATTGTCCATGGATTCACTATTTGGACATATATGAAGCTATTGAGATTGTCCTAATTAGTGACTTTGCCCTTTACCCAGGTATTTAGGATTATCCGTATATCTGATGAAATGTCACGAAAAGTTTCACCAGATTGACTTTCGGGGCATATTTCCAACAAAAGTGTATCGGTGTACAATCATTTTAGGTTCTAATTAGCAGGCGATGGGTGATTGGTATCAATCAGTGATTTGCTTAATCAATCATTTAGTGAATTAAAACTTACTTTTAATTCTTTCTTCTTTGATGACTACTTACTTCATCCATCTAGAAGAACCCACAAGCCATAGTGACATCTAAACATATATCATGGCTACCCAAGCTAATACCAGGAATTTGTTCGGAGAACCTATTCGATTGGAATTACAATGTAATTCGATCCTTCTCTAATGCAATACTCACAATCCTTATTACTAGGGTATGGATACTTAATGTCAAACCACAATGTGATTCTATATCAAGTTCTCCTGTGATTCATTTGAGTCGTATAGAGACACTTTCCATTATAACGCTCGCTCGGCGAAGATTTAGAATCATCTTAGGTATTCTTCCTCTCGTAACGAGGATTAGAGATCCCTTGTTGATCATTCACATGCCTGCGAGAATAAATCACGGCCTGACAGTGCGTAGAGCATCCAAGATGAGATGTGGTCGTGTCTCATTATCAAATGATCGGCAACGTATCCACAAGACAACTATGATGTCTCGGGTCAAAGAGTTACTTACATTATACCAACGGTAGAGTTACTTGTGACATCAGTGAGCCTGCATACAAGTACTCTCTTTCGGTGTGTTAGGTGAGACTCGTTCCACTTGTGAGCACCTACATTACTTGTCTTAGTGTCACCACTGAATGGTTGAGACTTTCCATCAGCCTTCCAATAAGGCGACATAGTACGTCTTTGATGCATAGATTGTCGGTATCCCTACGACAATCCTATGACCGAGAACATTTGAACATCATGGTTATGAGATGAAGGTTGCGGTCTAACATCATTGAATTACTTCTTCCATCAATCCATTGTCCATGGATTCTTATTTTGGACATATATCGATTGTTGGATAGTCTGTCGTGACTTTGCCTTTTAGCGTATTCGGGGTTATCCATACATACGAACTTCTTTGTCATGAAATGTTTCTTTAAAGATTGACTTTCGGGGGCATATCTCAAACAACGTGATCTCGGCTTAAGGTGGCCTTCTTGTGATCCCTTAGAAAAGTCTGTAAGTTCAAAATTGGGGAGCATCCATGTTTATTCTTGAGATATAGAGTTTCTTGGTCTTAGGCTATTATCGACGCTTTGTGAATGACTTCTTAACTATGCTTTACCTCTCCCGGTTGACGAGGGAAAGGGTAAAATTTGAGTAGGATGATGATTGTGAACGAGTTTCCCGACTAATTTGAGTATTGTCTCACTCATGCACTTGTCTTAGCACTTCTGATGACGGTGGTAATTCGAGGTCAGTGATGCTTCATTGAATGGTCTAGGTTGTGTGTTAGTCATGACATGGAAGGATAATTGCATATGCTTCTCGACAATGACCATATGGATGAATTATCCCACACATGATCGAAGTTAGCGACTATTGTTTTTGCTTTAAGAAGGTAGAGCGTATCTCTATAAGAGAAACATCAGAATCTTTCTAGATCCACAAGGAGTCTCGAATATCTTCACTGCAGGAAGGATGTATGTAAGGGCGGTGGAGGTGGATGGAGTTGATCGGTGAGTACAAGCTGCCATTAAGTATCATCCGATCTTGCTAATGTAGTAACCAGATACCCACTTAGCAAAAAAATCTCATGATGGGCTTAATTGCTCTCATGTTTTGTCATGTTAAGTTTTGTCAGGATCCCTGAGTGTCTGAAGCGCTTGAGATATGATCTTACGAGTCTTGTTAGCTAGTTTCATATTAGACCATTTCTTGTGGATTGTATTGTGATGCTCGGGCGTGACGATCAAAGTGTTTGGAACTAATGCGAAGTGATCTTGAATGAAAAAAAATTGTGAAGTCTACGAAGGCAGAGATGGATTGCTTATGCGGGGTGATCGGATGTTTGTACTTTAATGTTGAGGAGTTGAAAAGAAGATTCTTGATGAGGCACACATTTTCGGCTCCTATGCTATGCATCTGGTAACACTAAAGATGTACCACATTGTCAGCGATTTTCTTATTGGTTATGTATGAAAGGAAAAATTGCCAAGTGCGTGAGTGATACTAATTTTTGTGAGATAAACGAGGGAGAGAAAGAAACCATATGGGTTCTGGCAGTCACTTCTATATTTTAGTGGAAGTGGAAAGAAATCTACCGTTTGTGTACCAACTACGCATGCACGGGATGGCTATGATGGTATTTGGGTGATTGTCGGCTGAGCTGCAAGTCGGCACACTTTTTACCAATCATGAGAACTACTGCATGGATCGCTTGGCTCAGCTTTTTGTCACGAGAGTTGTCAAGTATCATTGTGTTCTAGTCAATTATTATTTTCGATCGTGATCCCCGGATTTACTTCTAAATTGGAAAACATTTGACAAAGCAGCAGGTCCCACGGCTCACTTTCTGTTACTTGCATATCGTAAACAGACGGACGGGCAGTCAAGAAGGAGAACTATTGAGACTCTCGAGGATATGTTGAGGTCTTAAGCCTTCGATTAGGAGACAAATGGCACAGTGCTTACCTTTAATGGAGTTTTGCTATACTTGATTTATCACTCAAGTATTGGTATGTCACCATTTGAGGGCGTTGTACGGCAAACTTGTTGTTGGGCTCTGGTGTGTTGGTTCAAAGATGGCGAGAGAGCCTTAGTAGGTCAGGTGTTAGTGGGCGAGACGACTCAGAACATTCGGGTAATCAAGAAGAGTTTGAAAATTGCACGGGACCAACAAAATAGAATTGGGACGGACATTTACGAGACAGGGGTTTGCGCGGTGGTGATTGGGTATTTACAGAGATTTGTCATAGTGGAGAGGTGTTGTACGTTTTGGGAGAGAGGAAAACTAAGTCCTTGCTACTGTTGGTCAATTGCCATATCATTGAACGAGTTGGTGAGGTTGCTTCACTGAGCTTGACTTACCTCGAGTTTTCGAAGGTACACCAAATGTCTTCCACGTCCTGCATGCTGGAGATATGTTTACGATCCTACCATGTCTGACCCAGGCCTTTGGAGATCCATTTGGATTTGACCTATGATGAGGTACTTATTACGTTCTCGTTGGAAGGAGAAGGTTCTACGGAACAAAGCTATTAAGATTAATAAAAATCCTAGTGGAGGAATCATATTTATTGAGGAGGCAACTTTGAAGACGGACGATGTGTAATGCTTCTTTATCCATGTTATTATTTGATTCTACTTTTGTGTAATGTTAAAATTTCGGGGACAATTTTCTTTAAGAGGGTAAATTAACATCATAGGACTATTTTTTTATTTAATCCCGAGGGATATTTTGGACATGTGTACGTAGACTTTCCTTAGATGCTGTAATGTAATTTAAGCGTTTTGGTGGGTACCGTGCCACAAACAAATATCTCCACTACTCTTTAATTTTTGTCACTTTTCCCTCACTCTCTCTATCTTTTTCTTCACTTTTCCTCTCACTCTCCCTCACCAATTAGTGCACGGTGCCTTCATCACGAAATCGACAAACCCATTGAGTTGAGACGGCTGAAGGCTGCAGGAGGCGAGCCTTGGCGGAGTTGCGGTGGCAACAGTTGGGCCCAGCTTTCAAGACCCGGAGTCCCAAGCTAGGGTGTGTGACAGGCAGGATTCCAGGACCGTCAAGGCCAGAATATTCTCGGGTATATTATTTAATGCCATTAGGAGTATTCGTTAAATTTATAGAATCATAGGAATCACCGTTAAATCTAACGGCTTGTCAATTAAAGGTCGTTAGTTTGGCCAAACTTGGGTTGATCGCGGGTGCGGCCGAGGCATGAGCTGCGCGTGGGGGCACGTGGGACCCTTTTTACTTTAGTCGATAGGAGATGGCGGGCGCGACGCGTACTACCTAGGAAGCGTATGTGTGATATTTTCGGAGTGTTTTCGGACACCCGAATTGAGCAAACAAAGGGATAAAGTATCGTTTATCGGTTTAATTAGTAACCCTTATGAGTTTAATTGTGCTATAGTGATATCTCATATAGGTGAGACCCACACCCTGAGGAGTACGGGGTCGAGGAGGCAAGGCGGCTACGGCTGACTACATATCGGTGAGTGGGCTTTGTTTTATGAAACTTATATTATTATATTAGTTTTCACTATGGTTTTTGTGAACTATTTTCTATCATGCCATGCTTTTATGAAATTAAATATAAAGAAAATATTATGTTGAGATTTAGAAAATTGTAATGGCATGATCATATGCACTTTTATTTGTTCATCATGCATGCAAGAGCCAGACTTCACGTGTATGTTTACATCCCGCACCGTTATGCTCACCTTGGATCCATTATAGGTGTCAAACTGTATTAGTTTCATTAAGCGGCTAGGTCGTATGTGACACGGTGCGTCGGCTTCACGTGATCGTATCACGAGCATATATACAGTACACTGACTTGTTCCATGTAGCTACTTTACGCATGGTCTTGTGTGTTGCATATGTGTTGATGGAGTATATTATATTATGTTGAGATAATTGTGTTTACCCATATCTTTAAGCGATTTAGCCTTTATACTATTTTGTGATTTTCATACTATATAGTATACTTTGGGAAACTATACGGTTTTTAGAGAGGTTGCCTATTTTGAAAAACAAAGGTTTTAGAAATGATTATTTTGTCACCACACTTTACATTACTGCGTCCCTCCAGGACTTAGTAATTTGGACTTGTAGCGACGAGGCAGTTCTAGTATTTACGACTTGAGTACCAAATAAACATAGGATTTCCTTCTTAGCTAGTATGTTTCTTCCATCCTACACGGGATTAGAATAATTCGTATTTTCTTTCTTTGCACTTTAACTATGCTACAAACATTTCGTGTTGTGTATTAAGAATTCTACCGTACTTTGCACACTCTTATGCTTCTTTATCAATAATTCTAGACTCTGGTTTCATTTTAATGAAGAATTTTCACGTCGTTAAACAGGCATGACTTTCGTCACCCTCTTAGAAAAAATAAGGCCCATGATATAGCTTAATTTACAAGGTCGGCGACTACAAATAGGAAAACAAGGGTTATATAGAAATTGCTTATTTACAAGAAAGCATAACTATTATCATATGTGCTTTTTCTTGAAAATATTTTTTATAATCGAGCAAAAAAATTATTTTTATTATAAAAATGCTAAAATTTATATTAAATAAAGTGTAACTTCTTAAAATATTTGAAAGTACTGCAAAAAATACTCTTAAATATGTTGAGTCAAAAATGATTTTGGTTCTGACCAAAACAAGGGTTTTATTTCATGATCTGCAAATGCCAGTTCAATGGTCCTGCAGATTTAAGTCGTTAAGTCATTGAAATCTCTTCAATTAATATGGAGCCATTGAATGGTAAAATCCTGTGGATGATTTTAAGATTACTGACAAAAGCGTTTGAGAAGTGAAAAAATGTAAAATGCAAATAATAAAAATTAAAATAAAGGCATTCATATCTAGCGGGACTGCATACGTGACATTACACATGTGCAGAAAATAATTGGTTCAATAGGCGTGGAAGCGTCCCAGCCCGTAAAACCACGTAGACAAAAAGAAACCCCAACGCGTTTGCACTCCCCCAAATAAAACGGATTTTTTTCAGCCCATCGGAGTCAAAAAACGTCCTCGGATCTTCAAACTCTACTCAAAGCAGCAGCTTCAGATAAGCCTCAACATTCCAACTCGTTCTCTCCACCGAGTCGACTCAGGTTTGTTGCCCTGTTCTCCCTCTTTCCTTCCAATTGTTCGTAGCTTTTAGATCTGCTGCATGCAATCTTCAATTTCATATTTTTGGTTGATTTAATTTTGCGAATTTTCGTATTGTTTTCGTGATTGTATCTTGGATCTGATTCTCGGATCTGAATTTTTGTGCATAATTCAAGATTTTTGTGGCTCAATTGGTATTGGGGTTTCTTGATTTCTATGTAATCGGCCTTCAATTTTTCGATTCATTTTCTAATTATTTTAAGTAATTTGAATTATAACTGATTGATTGGATTAACTGCGATTGTTGATTTTCAATTTAATTAATATTTTTGCTTGTAATATTCATCCTTTTATTTGAATTCCACAATTCTGTAGATCTCTTCATATTATTATCATTTCTTGTTGTTTGAATCACATTAGTGCTTTTAGTTCAGACTGTAGACATTTAGATATGGAGTTGATGGATTTCGTGTAGAAACATTAATCAGCAATCAAGGGTTTTGCTATTTCTCAGAAACCTAATTACTGTTAATCAAATTCTAAATGTCTTTGTTTGCCATTGCATGGTCTTTAATTTGGTTATGCTTTCAGTTGTGATCATTCTCTTCTCTAATTCGTTTCCATCATTTGTCGTGCTCAACTTGAATCGGAGAACAATCTTCGATTCCACACACAAAGCAAGAATAATTATGTTGCTTTTCACCATGAGTTCCTATAATTCTTTCACAGCCAAATTCATTTTCTATTAGCTTTGTATGTATGTTTGATAGAGGTTCTAATTTGAGTGGGTGTTACAGAAAATGGTTCAGGCGGTGGAGCAGCTCCTCAGAAGTGCCGCAGCTACCACAGGCTTGCGGAGAAAGGAGGACGACGAGTGGTGGTGCTTCAGGAGGTGCAGCAGGGACTATGCTCAGTTTTACACAGATGATGCTCCGGGACTCAAGATCTCCCGAATGTGGTTCTCATCATGAACGTGGTTTCATTGCCTTTGTTGCCGTTCTTCATGTCATGGGTAAAGCTCTACTTTGGCCCAATGCTAGAGGCCTAGGCGGGTGCTGTACTAACAATAGAAACAAAAAATTTATATGGCGTTTTATGGATCATGAATCAATAGACTTCAGTTTTATAAGGTTTCTTTGTACTATGTGAATCGTTTAGAAACAATTTTGAGCATTTGGTTTAATTGATGGAATTTTAGGCCCTCCTCTTCTACATTTTGATCACTTCTTTGAATGAGTTTGAGATTGGAATGTGAGCACATGGACACGGTGTGAGATTCGGACTCAAAATCCACGTGGGCTGAAGTGATTTTGCACTCTTTTTCACCATTTGCATACTACCTCTTAATTCTGCCCATTAGTTCTATGAATTCTTCCAGTCAATGGCTATTAAAATAAAAGGGTGTACAATAAGTGAAAAGGGCGTGTAAAAATCATGATAAGATACGAATTTTGAGTCCGAGAGTAATATTACTTGATGGTAAATCAATTGCAATGCTTTCTAAAACTTTATGTTTGGACTTCCCAGAAAAAGATGAACTCTGAAATGGATCCAACCCCGGCTCCCATTAGTGTGTGGGTTTTTAAACTGGAAAGAATGCCGGTGCGGTTTGTGGTTTACCATCTCGGATAGGAAATCTTGGGGTAGAACAAGAATGAATGCTTGACTAGCCAGTGGTGAGGACGAATTCGATGGTTCGTGCGTAAGTTTGACCCTTTGATATACCATATATTTATTGACAGTTACGCACCAGATGTGGGACAATTGCATTTGATTCACAATTGGGAATAATTTCCATGGATCAAATTTGGCAAATGTTATGCATAACTTCATCTGAGCAATGGTCGGGCTACATCAGCCATTGGGAAATTGAGCAAACATCGACTGCGTTACACCTTAGTTTAAGCGGGCAATTTGGTCAAATGAAAAATGATAGGAAGGTATTATTTGTGGACGCGTATATTATTTGCTGTGAGGCGGAGGCTGCTTTGTATTGTGGGTAATATACATTAAAGAGATGTGGTCTCTAGCATCAGCCGATTGGCTATTATACCAAATTCCGTCTTTCACACCGACAAAATAGTTTTGTTAAATTAGTTCCTTTGGCCCCCTAACATTGTAAAAATCAACTTTAATGGTTCGGTCATTAATAGTGATGTTTCGGAAAGATTTGTGATGAGAGATGAAACTGCTGCCTTATATATTATCAATTGTGCTCGGAAATTTGGTGGAACTACGTACAGTGCCTGTTGCTGAAGCAGCTGTGCTTCGTGAAGCCTTAAGAGAAGCCAAGAGAGAACTTAAGCAAAATTCAGGTGGACGGCGATGCCAAGCTTGTTATTGATGCAATTTTGGGGAAGTGTTCCACTCTATGGAAACTGAAGACTATCATTGAGGATAGAAGTTCATGACGTCTCATTTCGAGCATATGTCTTGGAAGCATGTATTTGGGAGGCAAATTTTCTGGTAAATGCCATTACTAAATATGATCCTCTCAATGGTCTTTATATTTGGGAGAGAACTATTTATTCCGTCTTGTGCTTGATAGGCTCTCTCATGTTGCACCTGAAGGATTTAGGTTATAATCAGGCTTTAAGTCTCTAAACTTTTATTTTCCCATAAAAAAAAAAATGCATAAGGAAAAGACAAAATGAAAATTTAAAACAAAAACTTAAAAATATTTAATTTGTTTTCCACTTTCAAGATTTTTGTTTTCATACATTTTTATTTCTTCTCCCTCCCCACCACCTTTCTTCTTCCCTCCTTATCTATATATTTCCCCATAATTAGAAATTTATTTCCCATTCAATTTGTTTACATCTTGGAGAAATTTATAATAAATTTTTGACATTTTAAATTAATTTATTTTGGATATAAAAAGAAGGATTCTTTATTGGTTTGCTAGTTACATAACACTCTACAAATTCTTCATAGTCAATGGTAATAAATAAAATTATTTTGTGTTAAACAAATTATATACTTTATATTGAAAGTATTTATTGACTTCTTGTTTGCAAAACTGTTATTTGGTGATTTTTCAAGCATACTTATAACTCCATGAAATTCCACGGCTAGTAAGTGGTTAATACAACGATATTATAACACATAAGAAGTATGGATGAGTTAAGCTACACAATAAACTAATCATAATTATTTATTTTTATATTACATGTATTTTTTACTAATTAAGGAGAAATAAAAACTTTTGTAAGGAGTTTGTAGTTTAGATGGATTAGTATTACTCCATGCACATGATGAGGTCATGTGTTGGGTTTCCCCTTTATAAGTATTTGTTTGGATCAGAAAAATAATATATGAAAAATCCAATAAAAACAATAACTGAATCTTAGGACATTAAGGACAAATCTGCATAATATCACTAAAGGAGAAAATATATAATTTTTTTTAGATGAGAGCAATGATAGGCGATTAAAAGTATGAAAATTTGCAATTGACTTGTAACTTAAGTGATCAAGAGCATTTCTTTTGTACATGAGGGTATTGTGTTTCAATCTCCCGATATCAGTTAAGATTTGTATATTAAAGAAAAGATTGTGAAAATCCAAAGAAACAAAAACTATATCCTAAGACATTATGATTCAATCTGCTAAATACTCTAACAGATTTCAGCATTCCATAAGGTGACTTTTAAAACCTAAATTTCCAAAAAGGGTCAGTCCATTCAACCATATTAAAGTTCTTTCAGAAGATGAACCTATCCATTTCCTGATGCCAGCAATCTCTCTTTGAGTGTGACAGTAAATAATAATCAAAATTATATTTCAAATCAACATCCCAAAGAATGTGAGAACAAAAGCAAACCTAGTTTATCCCAAACCAGTAGCATGACTAGGACCAAACCCAGCATTATCAATTCCAAGGCTTCTTCGACGTCGTCGTTTAATAAAACTCATGAATCTTCTCATCCCTTGTCAGCTAGAACCTTCAAAAAACCCAAAGTCAACTTGGAGCATGAATTCTCTCAAGGATGCTTTGCTAGGATCTCCCACCCACCAGTTGGTAGCGGTGGCTCCAGCCCTCACAGCAGCTCCGCCACATTATGCACTCCCCATATCAGATAGTTTCTACTCTGACTTGCCACCCACTGAGTTTTCCACTCCAGAAACAAGGTATATATATATGTGTGTGTGTGTGATATATTCCTTCAAGAAATTATAGCTCTTTAATTTTGATATTCTTCTATATAATACCTTCTTCACATTAAATTATCGTGTAGCTTGAAGGTTTTGTCAGGAAATTTTGGTGGCGTGATTTTACACTACTTGGTATTATTGATATGTAGTCAATATTATCAAATTCCAATAAATTATATATTAACAAATTAGAGATCAAATATCGACTATATCAGGCACTTTAGATTGTGGTACTCGTCACTAACAATTGTTTGCCTTTTCTCTTTTTATTTGTTCTGTATTGGATTTTAGATGAAAAACAATGTCGTCAAATAAGCAGAACCTAAATACATGCAAATGGGATGTTGCATATACCCTCAATTGGTTTCTTTTTCTTCCTTTTCTTCATTTTCCATTACAATTTGCATTTCTATGATGAAGAATTCATTTCCAAAACAATTTTATGACGTGAAATATGATTGCGCTGCTTCTTAATGTCACCAATTGGAGCTGTTTACGGTTTTGAAGAAGGAAGGATGGAGAGTAGTGGGAAAGACTTTGGTCGTTTCCTGTCAACTAAATTGCAGAACAAGAGTCCTAAAGGTTACTGCCTGAGCAAGTTATCCATGCGTGAAACTGTGTTTTGGGATCCTAACATTACAGCTGATCTTGGCAGGAATCACCTTCAGAGAGAGAGAAGAGAGCTCAGTTTATAATGAAGAGTATAAACATATTTGTACTGTCATGATCAGAGCTAGCGATGAAGAATCCTGATGGCGGAAGTTTGAATGTCCGGAACAGGTAAGCTCATGGATCGGCCAAAGCCATACCATGAGTTCTTAGATGAAGTCAAAGACTTGAGCTCAAGGCTGAAATAGAAGCATGGCAAAAGGCTGAGCATAGGGGACTCATGACCAGGTGAGGAAAACAAGATTCTTTTTCCTCATTGTATTCTGTATATATAAATATATATATATATATAGATATTTTGATCTTGGCAGGTTGAGAAAAGAAGAAGCTGCAATAGATGAATGGGAATTCAAGCAGGCCCTTAGGCCTTGAAGAGATTAAAGCTGGAGGGTATGAAAATTGTTTGAAGGTTAAATCTTCTTTACTTAATTACAACATAAGGAGATGTTAAATATCTTTTCAATTGGAACATTATTACAAGAAGTTTACCTAATACTACCAACGAAAATCAAGAGGAGAAGGGATAGGATACAAGTTGGGTTGGTTGCAGTATTGTTTGGGTAAAGAGTTTTATGTGCATGTTACCACCATATGATTTAACTAATTCATCCAAATTATAACTCCGGTGGGTATGGAACTATAACCGGATGTTATAATATTCATAAATATATACCTATTATAACTTTATAATGAAAGTTATAATATTCATAAATATATACATGTGTATAACATGAGAGAATCAGTAACACCACGTGACGGTGTTACATCATAATTGAAGAGTTACTCGCTTTTAGACATTTCCCGCCTCCTAATAGAAATGTGAAGATGAAAATGGTTTTAAAATGTCGCTCTTGTAGCGATAAATTTCCAAACTTCCTCAATTTTTGTTTCTACAATTTGGCAAGCAAACTGGAGAAGCAACGTGCAAAAGCAGTGGAAAACACATGGAAGACATCAGCGTGGCCAAGGAAGAGGCCAACAAGAAGAAGATAAAAAGTAAGACGATCCACAATCGGAAAAAATATCACCAGTCTCAGAAACTTATCAGAAGGCTTCCTTCACCAAGAAATTCATATGGCACAAAGTCACTGCCTACGCAAATCATTGCTACTGAAATCCGTTCGATGCACTGCGCTGCCATCAGAAGCGCAACGACCGTGAACTTTTTTTTCATTTTGCTCCTTAAACATAAGAGAGCCATACTCGCATAAGCTGTTTGGCATAAGACACGTCAAAATTATGTAATCGACCCATTTTTGTGTCATAACATGTTGGTTTAGTATTAAGATTAATTCAGGACTGTGTGGCACCCTGTGTCTGTTGTATATAACTTGGTTTAACTTTGGAGTTGTGGTTCCCTGGTAGTTGTTTCCTCCTGTGCTCAAACACATAACTTCTAATGTGCAACAGCCATCAAAAGTTTATTTATAAGTCATTCTGAGGATATTTGGGCAACGTGCGTATTAATTTGTTGCAGGACCGTGTAATTATCTCTGTTTTCGTGGAGTGCAGTACCCCCAACATAAAATATCTCTCCTCTCCCTCTTTCTGTCACTTTCTCCCTCTCCTCTCTCTCTCTCCTCTCTCTCTCTCTCTCTCTCTCTCTCTCTACAACTGTGTATGCACAGTGCACATCGTCATAACGCCGGCAGATTGAGGCCATCCAAGGTCACCATCTTGTTCCACTCAAGAGATGATCACAACCATGCCTTGGATGTGTGAAACTCGCCACAAGTCCCTCAAACATAGATGGTTTGGCAGCAAGGGCGAAGCTTTCAACACGATCCCACCGATTTGCAACCTAGAAACCCACGCACGCTTTGTGAAGGAAAAATTTTGTGCAAGTTTAGAGCATTTGAGAATATTTGAGCAATGTCACGAAACTAACCTTTATTAAAGTAGGCATGCATTCAAAACAATTCATAAAACCCATGACTTTCAAAGCGCAGAGAATAGTGAGCCAAAAGATTAACATGATATTAAAGGAGGGAAGTTTTTGAGATTCATTACCATGAAGCTCATTCTTATTCTGCAAGAGATTCACCCAAGTGGAGGCTTCAAGTCACCTCCCTAGTTCTTATCATTCCTTGTGATTTCCTTCCCACTTTGTTCTCCTTTCTTTCCTTTGGGATCTTGAGGAAAGGATGCAAAACTGCCAAGGTTTGGTGTCTCTAAGTCTCGCTTCTTGAGGATGAGGTGTGAAGATGAAATGGATGACTTAGAAAAGAAAAGATTCTTTGGTAATTCTTCTCTAAGTGGTAGGCCTCAGCCTTGAAGAAAATGAGGAAAAAGTTCATTCTTTTCTCCAAGAAAAACCCTTAAGTGATAATGGCTATAAAGTTGTGGCTATCTTGTACTCCTAAATGTGAGTGGCAAACTTGCAATTAACCGAGTTGCCTCCATTTCATACTAGGCCGGTTTGAGCTTTATTTTGGGTTAATTTCCATTTTAGTTTTAGTTGTCATACAACCTAAACTCAATGGGCCTTGTGGATTAAAAACCTTTGGGCCCGAAACCCAAAACCAACTTAAAAAGCCCAATGCGAACCTAAAATGATATAATTAATTAACTAATTAATTAATCTTGACCATTCTCAATTAAACAGATTTAATTTATCCATCCTTTATATCTTCACATTCATCCTTACTCGGTGTACGATCCATTGGAGTTTCCAATTAGCAGGCGGTGGCGGTGTGCTCTTGCGATCCCTTTGGAATTGAACCTATCCGATTACAATTACAACGCAATCGGTCCCTCTCTGCCACAATACTCCTAATCACATTGTTTGAGTGATAGTTAGTTTCATGTCTACTATCCAATGTGATACTTCTCTATATAGTTCATTTGAATATGATTTGAAACAAACTTCTAAGTCATTATTCATATGCTTTTTATTAGTACTGAATCACCATCTAGATCTTCTCTTCCACCATGGAAGGTTAGAATCCCCTTGTTGTGCATTCATATGCCTGCAGCTAGATAGCTTGACTGACAATGCGCGTGGACGCTACCAGTGGAATGCCTTTGACATGATCAAAGATCAAGGACCCGATCATTGGGCATACATGTGCCTCGGGTGGGACTACTTTGCATATTACAACTTACAAGTTCTTACATGACATGTATTATTTAAACTCTCTTTTGATCATTGTTCGATTAATACTCAATTACCTTTCGAAGCTTTTTGTATGTGTTGTCACCGATTGTCCCAACACTAAAATGACTTGAGCCCAAGTCATATGCAGATTAGTTAACATAACACATGTAACCTTAGCGGTTTATCGATACCCAATTGTGATCCTGTAATTTAGGAGCGTTTAGGAATGAACATAGAGAGTGCAATTTAATCTAATACTTAGATCAACTCTCTTAGGTCAATACATTCCTTGGATTCCCTCATTGTAAACACATGATACAATAAATAGTGATTAACAATAGCTTTGCCGCTTTCATTAAACAAATAATAGTTTAATACAATAAGTATTCCAAAAGCTAGCCACATCAAATGAGTGGCTTTGTGGGCATACTTCCAACACTTTGTCTTTGACATGCCTAGATTTGGAAACAAGAAAACAAGCTTGTTCTATGTCAAACGATGAGATCGAAGAGCTAAAGTAACCACGAGCTTTGGGAAATAAGGATCCTTTCCCTAGCATTTTTAGACCAGACAAAAGATATCTTAGTCATTCTGCTATGCTAAGCTTCATTTTTAGACATAAAGAACATGAAATTTGGTGAGAAATGAGTAAGTTATGAACGCTTAAAAATTTTCAGGCTTGGCGACTTTCGATAAGTTGTAGGCAGTAGAGACTCCGTGAGCCCGGGCCGGAGACGAAATATTCCTCAAAATATTCTTCGTTAGATTGATTCTAGAATATTTACGTTGTTCTATGGCATTAGCGCAGCGTGGTTAGTTGGCCCGTGATTGACGGCGCGTGTGCCACGCGTGAGCCACACGTGAGGGCCGATGGGACCTACATTTCGTCCCTGTTGACACGAGGTGATTGGTGGCGACGCGTACAACCTAGTGGCGGTATGTGTGTGGTACTTTTTGGAGCGTTTCAAACCTCCGAATTAAGCAAACAAGGGATAGAAATAACGTTTATTAGTTTAATTTGCAACCTTTATGCGTTTAATCATTACTATAAATGATAGCACTTTTATAGGTGAAACATATCAGGAGGATTACCGGAGCTATTAAGGCCCAGGGAGGCTACGGCGAGCTACGTATCGGTGAGTAAATTGGGGTCTTTGTTTTGGTATATACTCATTATTTACATGTATGGTTTTTCTTTTGCTTTCATTGAATTTTCTATATACATGACTTATTTAATATTTAGTGTTGGAGGTAAAAAAACTATATTTTCCTTTTTGTTTTGTTGTTGCTCGTCGGTATATGTAAAACACCAGTATTCTACTCGGAGTCCCAAAGTCGGGACTAGCTTTGAAATTTGAAGGTTCACACCGATGCTTCTTCTTGCCTTTGGATCCATTGTAGGTGCTAGCACTTTGTTCTGAGTTACATAGCCTATTACAGGTTGGACTAGCCAACTAGGACTCGAGTGTGAGGGCGCTTTGCACAAACGATTAAGCGTTATGTTGTGGCTGAAGTACTTAACATTATTCTTTTATACTTACCATGTCTCGTGATTATCTACTTAGGCTCGTGTGTTTATATGGATGAGTATTCGAGTCTTGTTTTTGTAGTCCAGGTATTGTTTAACCACTTGTTTTGAAGTACCACATCTTATTGTATAGTATTACCCAAACGTCATCTTTGAGGTATGACGTATTTTCTCTTCTCATGTTTCACAATGAAAGTTCTTGCTTTGAAAACAAAGGTTTTACCAAACTTTACTTTTTGACCCATTCACATTTTATGTTTCACGCCCTGGGGGCTTGGTAGCGGAGCTTGAGTAGCTAGGCTGAGGCGAGGGCATCCTTGGGCTAGTTGAGTTGTTTGACAACTTCTCCCGAATAAGTAGGATTGGTTGTGTCTTATGTTTTATAATATCCATCTAATGGGGATCACGAATGTAGTATTCATGCACAATTTTAATATACAGCTTTCTTGGTATCATGTGCTGAGTTACCCATCCTTCACACACGCTACTTCCACTTCCCACTCTAGAATTTACTCACTTTTCAATCACTTGCATGTCGGCTTTCGTCACTTGCTGCATTAACAAACCACTAACAGCATACAGCCTGCAGGTCGGGATGTCGATTAGTATTAGAGTATAGATTTTAGGCGGAGTCATGCATTTGTCAACTGCATGATATTGCTCATGCTTTCTTGATCCTGTGATGTCGGAGGCTGTACCGCCAGAGCACCGTACCCGGGCACCAACGGATGAGCCGGTTGCACCACCGGCTGACCGCGCCGGTTTAGTGCTTGCTTTTGCCTGTGTTTTCCGAGACGACTTGCCATCCCACTGCTCCTCCCTCACTCTAGTCCTCCAGTAGAAGAACGTCTTGGGGTAGCTACAATCTTCGAGGTGAAGCTTTTCTTGGGTTGGGAGCCTTTTTGGGAAGACGAAGCTTGTGGAAACATGTTGAAGAAAACCTTCCCGGCCATGAAGCTGACAGGGAAACTTTTCTATGGAGCGGTGGGTCATTTTGTGATGTGGTTCTTGCGGGGTGAACCTAACCATAGTGGTCTATGCGGTGACCTTTAATCCGGCAAAGATTCTGGCAGGGAAAGTTTAGACTGACTTTCAAGGCCCACTTCGGGCGAAGTACGTACCTCTGGAATATTGAGCCAAGAAGCTGAGATAAACATGTCGTGGCAAAGTACCATCGGAAGTTCATTAATGTATCCAGGTCTTGCAGTCATTGCTAATTTGAGGAGATGTTACTCCGAGTTTAAGAAGGTGCCGTAGAAGCTTGTCTGTGGCATCCTCTTATCCATGCCTTACTTACCAAGAGTTCTAAGAGGCCACACTTTCAGGAGTTGAGGATTCGGAGAATACCCCGAGAGTGGTAGTGATGATGATGAGAGTACTAAATGCATCAGGTGGAACAACAACAACATAGGACATTCGAGTTTGGTTTGAAAATAATCGAGTCTTTTAAGAAAAATGGTTACAGTATGGCGGATCATCTAGTGGAGGCTAATCCTAGCACACTGTTGAGGTAAAATCCACTAATGGTTCCCATTTTCGGACACGGAACCCGATTCGGCGGCTCGCGCTCTCCTCTTTCATGTGAGTAACTATCATTTCGAAGAGTGCAAGCACAGCGATGATGTTTTGCTTAGGGTCGAGGTGGGCCACGTAGCTAGTAATTTTCCCCGACGGCGACTAGCCGGACATGTGTGATTCCCTAGCAACGAGATGTGCGTTCGGATTAGGCTAGTTCTCGCGGCCGAGTGTATATTGGTGGTTATTCATTATCGGAGTGATGTGTCTCAATACTCTAAAGATGCCTACCAGGTTTCTATAGGCGTTCCCGTTTACGTTGAAAATTCCTCGGTTCCGGGGTGGCTACACTTAGTTTGGCCCGAGGCATTCCGTAGTTTCAAGAAGGTTTTACCCTCTCCGTGCTCGGCGGGGCGGTTCACAGCGGTATGGAGACGGTCGGTGCCGGACCATTGAGGTGAAGTTCGGCGAGGCTGCAGGGCCAGGAGCAGGCCAAACCGAGTCAAGAAACCAGGATGTGGCGGTCGGGGCAAAAGTAACCGGGGAGCCGAAAGCGGGCGTCTGGGACAATAGCGCAAAACCAAGTCACTAGCCTCTTGCCCGGGACGTTCGGACTAAACATGATCTTGTCATGGAGTACGTTGAAATATCTGAGTCACTTAGCTAGGTTCTAATTGATCCAAGATGTCTAATTAGTCCAAGCATGTTTGAGCTAAACACTAGTCTTGTCATGGGTGTGTTTGGGTATATGATACCCTAAACGCAAAATTTGATATATTTAGTCAGAATATCAAAGATGTCTCGTCTTGTTAATGGGGAGAAATATGCAGTAATCTAATTTCTTTGGAGCATTAGAAACTTTGATATTATCTTAGGAATGGATTGGTTATCTCGAGTGCCATACATGGTGGATTGTCGTCGCAAGGTTGTGTTTCTGAGACACAGCAGCCGTTGTGACTTTCACTGTGGGCGCAGCTACGAGACTCATCTCTCTCCACCATGAGGGAGCCAAAACAAATGTTGAGGAAAGGTTGGCAAGGTTACATTGTTCACGTTGTGGTGAGCAGCAGAATATTGCACGTGTTACAACCCGTCCCAAAATTTATGTGAAATTCTTAAAAATCACTTAGAGATTGATATTGACTTTATTTGACTTTTCGTGACAACTATGAAAATTTATTTCTTTACATATTCTTGATGTACTCATCCGATACGCGCGTGGACGCAAGCGGAACTCAATTCGGAGTTAAAGCGAACGGATTTATGAAATTTTTAAAATGTAAGGACATTTTAGTAATTTCCAACAGTAGGTTAAAAGTTAGGGTTTTGGGTTTAGGAGTTGGCTCTCTTTGTGCAGCTAATTCCCTCAATTCCTAAGCAGCCAATTCCCTCAGAATTCTTTTCCAACGACCATCTCTCTCTCTCGATTTTTTGCTTCATGGGTTTCCCAATCCATTGCTACCATGTATGCGGCCTAAATCTTTAGTTTCAGCCATTCCTGTGCTTTGGGGAAACCTTCCACCTGTCCCGAGACCTTGTCCCAAGCCCGACCGCAATCTCAGATCATCTTTTGGATTCGCGGCATCTCTGTAATCCGCGAGCATCGGAGCGGCAACATTTGAAGAAACGTACCACCATCACTTATCTTTACTCGGACTGCGGTGTGCGTGCAAAGTCAAGGGAGGAAGACGAGTGAAGAGATGAGAAGAGAAAATAATGGACATATGAGGCAGCCACCTACAATGGAAGAGTTGAAGAAGTAAGCGAGGCATCGCGGCCAGTTTGACCGTGGAGTCGACTCACTTAAATACTCTTGGCGCCAATCCTCAAACCCAATCTCTTCCCGGGAAATTAGGTCGTATTGTTTGGAGTCGAATCGCGGCCAGGCGCAAGCAGATTGCTCTCCCAGGAGGCTCCACCTGCTAAAGCTCTCTCTTCACGATGTGATTTTGACCTCCACATAATTGCGTGTACACGAAGCTAGCCGGTGTGAGCGGTTGGTAAAGTTGGAGATATTGTCGAATTCTGCATTTTTATGCCGCCGGCAGATCTCTTCCTAAATTCAAGCCAACCAAGGCGGAAAAATTATCAATATTAATAAGGGTCATGGTAAATTCTGCGAGAAGGTTAGGCGCGGGGAAACTGACGTGATGGTTTGTGAGAGGAACTATGTTTGGGTTTATAATAATTTAATTATTGTCCAGCGCAATTTGGGTGGATTAGAGAAGCTAATTGTCACTGCTGTTGCGCGTCACACATGCATTACCTGCGACTGCTTTGGGGAGAAAGTTGGACGATGGAGGTGTTGTTCGCAGTGGTCTTCGTGAATTGATTCCATGCATTGCAAGACAACGATTCTTTGTTGGTGTAGATGGAATTTGCATGGAGGTACATGATGATGTGGAAATGCTCCAGCGATGGTCGGCTCGGTAGCCCTTGCGCCACTTGGAGAACTTCTTGCTTGGACCTATTTCATGCTATTTCTTGTCAAACCTGGATTTATCCACCATGTGGCGAGATTGGCCGACCGACATGTGGAGCTAGGATCAACGTCTAGATGTTTTTGAGGTGAGTGGACCTTTGCTTTATTAAATGGATTTTATGTTTGAAATTGAATATAGTTTGACTATAAATGGTTTCAAATGGCTTTGAGGCATGTTTATTTATATATATTTATTAATAAATATATATATATTAAATCATTATATACAACCATATTTATTATTATGGTATATATATTGGGAAATGGATTTAATTCTTGATTTGGGATTATTTATCAAGTATGATTATATGATATGAAATGGGTTTTTACCGTTATCACTTTGGCATAAATATTAAATGATATTTTATTATATGGTTTTGAGGAAAGATTTATTTATCGATAGTTGATATTTGGGAATTATGAAAGGGATTTTGGCTCACATATCTATACACATAGTATGTATATGTTTTCAAACACACTTGGTATGCTTTCACTACGTTGTAGTACCGTTCTCACGTGGTAGGGCCGGTTCTCACATGGGGTATTCTCGGTAAATACCTTAGTGCAAGCTTGTCTTACGATTATTGTTGTTTACCCCCCATGGGGAAAAAGGCCCCCTTCGTAAGGACTACGGGTGTGTGTATTTCATATTTAAGCATGTGTGAAATATAATTTTTAGGTACAAATTATTGGATAACGTGTGTGAAACATACGGTGATTGTTGTTCCTTAACCGTGCATGGGTGATCGCGCATATACCACTGTGTTGGTTTTCCCTTATTATATTATTGGAATTAGGAAATGGTGATTTATGAATGTTGCCTTTTAGCACAGATTCTTTTCGGTATACTTTTAAAGTATCTTTTGAACTATTCTATGATAGTATATTTCTACGGCTATCTTTTTGGATTTCAAACGGGGGTTTTGTATGTTGAAAGAAGGTTTGCGAAAACTTTTATTTTTGTCCACTCACACTTTTGTTTTGCGCCCACTTGAGGACATAGTGATAGTGCATCGCGCGGTCGAGATTCGTGTGGCAGCTCGATCATCCATCCCGACCATGTAAGGGATCTACCTTTCTTTCGGTTTCTATAATAATATCCATCTGTTATGAATTAAAGATTAAAAGGAACTCGAGTTTATCATTTGTTTTCCTTATGTTTCAAAAATTAGTACGCTCACGAACCCTTATGCATATTGAAATCGGATTTTGCGGCTTTATTACAATTTAATTTTGGTTACTCTAAGTGTTGCCATGCATTTGTGGCCGTCCTTACAGTGTCAGCCAACTCTTCATTACTCGGTATCCACGTGGGTATCGAGGGGTGGGGTGTCGGTTGTGGTATCGAGCATGAGTTCAGAGAATTCTTATGACAAGCACTTGGTGTACGTCATTCTTGTGCGAGTATCTCGGTATTTCCTTGTTGAGCTACTTATGACACCTGCGTCGGCCAATTTATCACGATTTTGCCCAAGCCCAGGGCAAGTCATTATCCAATGTAATTCGGGGGAGTACCAGAACCGTACTTTCCACTGAGATTTCTAAGTGATTTAAGAATCATTGTAGGTGCGTTGAAAGTTTTGGTGTTCGTGCTAGAGTTTTCAGTGATCCGGGTGCTACTCATTCGGTTATATCTCCTATGTTCGCTAAGAAAGTAAATCCCAACCCTCTCGCCTCTTGAGTGCCAGTTAATTAATACTCGGTCGATGGGGCGGACAGTAGATTAAATGGGAACATTTAGAGATTGCCCGGTTTCGTCGACGAACCTCATGAGCGAATTTCATTCCTTTAAATATCGTTGACTTCGATCTTGTGCAGGTATGGATTGGTTATCAGTATCATGCCATTGTGGATGAGTCGTACCAAAGTGGTCACATTCCAAACACACAGTAGACCCGGAAGTTGTTTTCAATGAAGAGAGTTTCTTGAGCTTGTCTTATTTCATCATTAAGGGCGAAGAAGTTGTTAGGGTTGTCGGGGTACTTGGCTCATTGTAGTGATGAAGAAGATTCTCCGATTAGCTGTCGAGGATGTTAGCGTGATGTAAGATATCCCAGGCGGGCTATGGGGACTTTTTGGTTTGGCTCTGACGAGGAGAGATCGAGGTTTACGATTGATCGATACAGTCCCGGATCCTCTTCTCGGCGCCAGTATCGTGACAGAACACAGGCGGGTGGGGTTGAAATTGACTTCGGGGTTAGTTGATAAAGGGTTTATTCAACCCGGTACTTCACATAGTGCAGGTGTTGTTTATTGATGGGAGTATGCGTTTATGCATAGACTACGGGCAACTCAATCGGGTGACGGTGAAGAAGCGGGTTATCCATTGCCGCGGATTGATGACTGTTTGATCGGCTAAGAGGGCACAGGGTTTCTCTCAGATTGACTGCGATGGATATCATCGGTTGCGTATCCATGAGGATGATGTGAAGCCTTGCCTTAGAAACTGAGATATGGACATTATGAGTTTAAGTGATGCAGACCGGATGACTAATCTTTCGAAGCCCGCATTTATGGATTTTAGTGAACGAGTCTTAGGCCGTACTTGGATCGGTTTGTGATTGTGTTCATCGACGACATTTTGATTTACTCAGTGGCTTAGAGGCATGAGGAACACTTGAGGATGGTTTTGGAGAGTTTGAGGACGGCTCGGTTGTATGCAAAGTTCGGCAAGTGTCGGTTTGGCTCGATAGTATAGTTTCTTGGGACATGTAATATCTGAAGGCATTTTCATGGATCCACGAGGAAGGTGGAGGGCGGTAGTGAATTGGGAAGCGGCAGAGCTAATATTATGGCGAGGTGAGAAGTTTCTCTTGGGTTTAGCCCAGGAGGCTACTCTGAGTCGTTTCGTGCATAATTTCTCGATACATGGCCAGGACCTCGCACTAAACTCACACCGGGAAGGATGTTAAGTTCGTTTGGGATGACGAGTTGTGAACGGGTTTCCGGGAACTTAAGCATCATCTTACTCATGCAGGTGTTAGTGCTTCTGATGAAAGTGGTGAGTTTGATATCTACACGTGCTTCGTTGCATGGTTTGGGTTGTGTGTTGATGCAACATGGAAGAAAGTCATCGCCTATGCATCCGAGGACAACTCAAACGACACAGAAATAGAATTATCCTACTCACGACACAGGTTAATTCTTGTGGTCTTTGCTTTGAAGATTTAGCGACGTATCTTTATGGGAGACTGTGGTATCTTCACCCAGGCCACGGGGTCACCAGTATATTTTCATGCGAGTGAGTTGAATTTGAGGCCAGAGGAGATAGATGGGTGATACGGTGACTATGGTGGCCACCATAGTTACCATCACAGTAAGGGCGAATGTAGTGGCCGACGCTTTGGTCGGAAATCCCATGGACAGTTGGCATCTATTAGAGCGACCTACATTGGAGTGTTGGGTGAGTTGAGAATACGGGTGCTATCTTTAATGTGGATAATCATGGAGACTCTGCTAAGCTCATTTCAGTTAAGACTATTAAAATTGGATAAAGTTCGAGAAATTTGAGGGATTGATTCGGTGTGTGTGCGGCTAAAGGGAGTGTGGCGGGTTGGAGATGATTATGTAGTCGGGGAAGATGGAATAGTGATGTTGGGTAGTAGACTACTTGTAAGAGGATGGTGAATTCAGAGAAATCCTGGATGAGGCACACATTTACGCCTGCTATGCATCAGGCGTCTGAAGATGTACCACACCATCGGACCGCCCTCTAATGCGTCCAGGGATGAAGAAGGATATCATTCCAGTGGTGCCAGCAGTCGGCCAAGTGAGGCGGAGACGAGAGCGCCGAGTTGCTCGCGAGACTCCTATTCAGGTTGGAAATGGGAGAATGTTACCATGGATTTGTGTTTGGAGTTCACAGCCTGCAAACAAAATGTGATGGTATTTCAGGTGATTGTCGACCGGCGAGCAAGACAACTCAACTGCTTGCCGATTCGTCGGGATTACAAGTTGAATAAATTGGCCCGAAGATGTTAAGTAGACCCGATTATTTAAACTTCATGGGGTACCAATTTCCATCATATCGGATAGAGGAATCAAGAGATTCACTTCAAATTCAGGCATTTCGGGACGCTATGGGAACAAAACTTGCATGCAGTACAACTTTCCACCCACGGGAGCGGATGGTCGATGCGAGAGGGGCAGGTCGAGACCTTGGAGGACATGTTGAGTTTCGGTCCGCTTCAATTTGGGGAAGTTGGGATGATCACTTGGTGTTGATGGGGTTCGCACATACAATAACGAGTTTCCACTCTAGCATTGGTATGTACCAGTGAGGCGTTGTATGGGAAGTCGTGTCGGAACCCAGTGTGTGTTGGGCGAGGTAGGTGAGCGAGCACTTGAGGGCCCGGGGTGGTAGACGATACTACGAGAGAGATTCGGAGTGATTAAGCGTAACACGAAAGTGGCCCAGGGCAGGCAGAAGAGTATAGCGGAACGGGCACTCTAAGGGCTGAGTGAGTGGTATGCGGTTGGCGACTTTGTATTTTGAGATTGTCACCTGGAAGGGTGTGGTGAGTCAAGTGACGGGGTAGCTAGTCCCAGGTACATTTGGTCCTTATTAGATTGTGGCGCGTGTTGGCGCGATTTAGTATCGGCTAGCCTTGCCGGCGGAGTTATCTCGGGTACATGATGTCTTCCATGTTTCTATGTTGAGGAAGCCTGTACCGCACAGTCATACTCCAACACAGCCTTTGCATTTGAATGAGAGTTTGATTACGAGGAGAATAGGGTAGAGATTTTGGACGAGAGAAAAGACAAGGTTCGAGGAACAAAGTGATACCTCTGGTGAAGGTTCGGTGGAGTAACCATGAGGTGGGGAGGCCACTTGGGAGGGCGAGGGAGCATATGCGGGCGCGGTATCGCATTTATTCTAGTAGTTTGTTTGTAATTTAACGGACGAAATTTTATTTAAAAGGGTAGGATTATTTTTGCTTGAGTCCCAAAGTTACAAAATACCCCTAGGGTCCAATGTTGACTTTTGGTGACTTTTCGTGACGACTTGTGAAAATTTATTTCTTTATATTCTTGAGTATACTCCTTCCGTCTGAACGCGTGGACGCAAGCGGAACTCGGTCGGAGTTAAAATGAGCAATTTATAAATTTAAAATGTAAAGGACATTTAGTAATTTCAACCTAGTAGAGTTAAAGTTAGGGTTTTGGGTTTAGGAGTTGGGTGTATGACTAATTCCTAATTCTACAACAGCCAATTCCCTCAATTCTTTTCCAGGCACATCTCTCTCTCTCTGATTTTCTTCCATACTGGTTTTCTTGATCCATTGTTACCATGTATGCGGCCTCGTCTTTGGTTTCATCCATTCTCGTGCTTTGGGAAACCCTTCCACCTGTCCCGGACCTTGTTCCAGCGACGCAATCTCCTTTGAATCATCTTTGGATTCGGTGGCATCTGTAATCCGCCAAGCATCGGAGGCAGCGGCAACGAAGGCGTACCACCATCACCCTCACATGGACTGCAGCGATTGTGGCATGCGAAGTCAGGGAGGAAGACGAAGTGAGATCGAAAGAGAAAATATGGTGTTCTCTTAGGAACGCCCTCAATGGAAGAGTTGAAGAAGTAGCGAGGCATCTCGCGACGGTTACAGTCGTGGGTACGACTCACTTCATCACCTGCTTGAGCGCCAATCTCAAACCCCATCTCTTCAGAGGAAGTCTAGTGTGTTAATTTCAGGGTGGGTCATGACAGCCTTGAAACAATTGCTCTCCCGAGTCTGCTAAAGCTCTCTCTTCACGATGTGATTTTGACCTCCATTTTGTAATTCTTGATCTGAAGAGTAGCCGGTGTAGAGAGGTTGGTAGGTTGGAGATATTATTGATTCACGCATTTTATGCGCAGACAGATCTTCCTAGTTACGGCGTAAAAATGAAAAATTATCAATGACCAAGAAGGGTCATGGTAAATTCTCTTTGAGAGGAGTATGTTTGGCTATAATGATTTAATTGTTGATCAGCGCGATTTATGGGAGGTGGATTAGAGGAAGCTAATTGTCTAACATTCTTGGCGTCACACATGCATTACAGCATTTCTTCCAGGAGAATGTTGGGCGATGGGTGTTGCCAAGTGGTCTTCGTAAATTGATTCATGCATTAAATTCTTGATTCTTATTGGTGTAGATGGAATTTGCATGGTACAGTGATCTTCAAATGCTCAGTTGATGGTCAACTCAATGGCCCTTGCGCCACTTGGAGGCTTCTTGCTTGGACTGTTCGTACTATTTCTTTGTCGACCTTGGATTTATCCACCATGTGGCGGGTCGGCGGCCGACACATGTCGACTAGGATCAACGTCTAGATGTTTACGAGGTGAGTGGACCTTTGCTCTTTATTAAATGGATTTATAATTTGAAATTGAATATGATTTTGACTATAAATGGTTTCAAATGACTGAAGCATGTTTTATTTATATATATTTATTAATAAATATATATACTTGTTGATAGTTATTTACACAATATATTTGTTCTATTGGTATATATATTGGGAAATGGATTTAATTGGTGATTTGGGATTATTTATCAAGTATGATTATATGATATGAAATGGGTTTTACTTCGTTATCACTTTTGCATAAATATTAAATGATATTTTATTATATGGTTTTTGAGGAAAGATTTATTTATGCAATACTTGATATTTGGGAATTATATGAAATGGATTTTGGCTCCTATATATACAAAATGAGTATGTATATATGTTTTCAAACACACTTGGCCTTACTTTCCTCGTTGTAATCTTAGTTCTCAGCCAGTAAGGTTCTCACATGTTTGGGTCCTGCACTTGTAACCTTAGAGGTGTTGTCAGGTAAGCCATTAGTGCAAGCTTGTCTTACGATTAACCCCAATTTGTTTGTGGGGAAAGAAAAGGCCCACACGCCTCAAATAAGGAACCTAAGGAATTATGATACATTTCAGCATTCTTCAAGAACTCCACCTGAAATTAATGAAAGTACTAGGAGTACAAATTATTGGATAACGTATTGAGAGCATGCGGTGATTGAGAGAGTGTTTCTCGGCAGGTACATGGGTGTTCGCGCATATACCCTTTGTTGGTTTCCCTTATTATATTATTGGAATTAGGAAATGGTGATTTATGAATGGTATACCTTTGGAATTATTTTGAGTACTTTTAAGAAGTATCTTTTGAACTATACTATGATAGTATATTTCTACGACTATCTTGGATTCAAACGGGGGGTTAGTATGTTGAAAAGAGAGAAAGGTTTGCGAAAACTTTATTTTTGTCACTCACACTTTTGTTTTTGCGCCACTTAGGACATAGTGATAATTGCATCCAGGCACGAGTCTGAAGTTACGTATTGCGGCTACGTTTCATCCATCCAGGCCATGTAGGGATCTACCTTTCTTACTAGGTTCCCATAATAATATCACATCCATTGCGGATAGGGTCTAGGAACTGGGTTTATCATTTGTTTTCATTTGTTTCAAATTAGTAAGCTCTGAACCATATGCATATTGAAATCGGATTTTGCCACTTTATTACAATTTAAATTTGGTTACACTAAGTGTTGTCATGCATTTAATGAAGCTTCGTCACTTACAGTGTGAAGCTGACACGCTCGCACTCGGTATCACGTGGTATCGAGGGTGGGGTGTATCGGCAATTACAGGTCGTGCATGTCGTTAACCGGGGTTTCATCTTCCTAATGATCTACCTAGACTACCTCCCGGATCGTGAAGCGGGTTCACCATCGATCTTCTTCCGAGATACCAATCTCATTTATCTTACACCACGCATGGCTCCTACAAAGTTAAGAGAGAATTAGAAACTGGGTTGAAGTTAGTGGACAAATGTTTCCTCCAAACCCAGCCTCTCTTGCAGAGCTCTTGTTTTTATTTGTGAAGAAGAAGGACAAAGGGTTCATCTAATATATTAGCCCAGCTACTTGAGGTGTCTTTCTTGGGACATGTCATATCCACGAGGAAGGAATTCTTGTTAGCCACATCAAGTAGTTGCGTTTGAAGCTGAGGAGTGGCTACTTGTTTGTCGAGATCTGAAGTTTTCTTGGTCTTGTCATTTCTGCTCCAGGGCGCTTTGCGTGAAGGATCCCTCTCAGAGCTATAACTCTTACTCTCATGAAGTTGACCGGAAAATGGAGTCAAGTTCAGTGGGATGATAATTACGGCGGAGTTTTAAGCGGTTGAAGCATTATCTCACTCGTGAACTGTCTTGGCACTTCTTGATGACGGTAGGAGTTTAAATTTATGACCACCAATTGAATCGTCTGCTTGTGTTGATGCGGCATGGTTGGGTAATCGTTTATGCTTCCACTTGACTCAAAGCGCATGGGTTGAACTACCTTACTCATGACCTAAATTGCTTGGTATCGTCTTCACATTGAAAATTTGGCTGCTTATCTACGGAGAAAGCGTGCAGATCTTCACTTCCGTCACAAGAGTACGGAGTACTAGCCTACGTGAGGGATCACAGACTTGAGACAACGAAGGTGGATGGAGTTAATTAGTGACTATGACTGTTCCTCAAGGTATCATCATGGACAGACTAACGTCGTGGAGTGCACTCGGTAGAATATCATCTCATGGTTGACTCCTACGGCCCTTAGCATGCGCTGTCACGTTCCTCTTGGCCCGAGTTCGGAAATGCAGGTGGAGTCTTGGGTTATGATCATCGGGGCTTTGTTGTCCAATTTCTGCGGAACGATTATGTTAGAATGTGTTCGTGAGGCTCGGAGCGAAGCGATCCCACCTGCCGAAAATTGATTCAAGCGAGTTCTTGACAACCTGTAGGCGACCCAGGTTCGACGATCGAGGGCATTAGTCTACGATGAATGATTGGATGTATGTGTCCTAGCAGCCACACATACTTAAAAAGCGTCTTTGGATAGGGCACATAATTTCACACATGCCATGCATCCGAGGTTGTAAGTACTAAAATGAACCAGTACTATTTGACACTCTCTTACCGGCGTAAAATGAAAAGAAAGTAGGAGTACGTGAGTCGTTGCCTAATTTTCTGACGAGTCCCGAGTGAAAAGAAGGAAACCTTTTGGTGCCCTAAGTCCTTCACATTTCCTAGTGGAAATGGGAGAATATAACCATGGACTTCGTGTACAAGCCACCAATGGCGAGACTATGATGATGTTTGGGTGATTGTTTGATGAAACACCAAGAGTCAACTCACTTCTACCGAGTCCATGAGAACTTTCTCTAGACCATTTGCTAAGCTTTTCATCGACCAATTGTCAAGTACCACGGTGTTCTTGTCGGTATTATCACTCAGGTGCGACCCAGATTCACTTCAAAGTTTAGTAGCTTTTGAGAAAGCTTTGGGTGCATTTATCTTTTGCTTATCATTCTGGGACGGACGGACAATCGGAGAACTATCTAGTACTAAGGATATGTTGAGGTCATATTCTTTCTGATTTGAAAGATAAGTGGCATAATAATATGTCTTTGGTAGAGTTTGCCTCTGACAACAACTATCACTCGGTATTGGCATGTCTCATTTGAGGCGCTATATGAGTAGAATGTCGACCTCCTTTGTGGCAATATCCACATGACCAACGGAGAGAGAGGGTGATGTGCCTTATATGTATGCGCACCCACCTCCATTTTGCTTACCGAGGCCTTTTGGAAGATCACGGCAGTTCTCGGAACTCCAGAAGTTAAGCGAGTTGGGCTGACCCACTAGGAGTTGCTCGTGAGTTCCCGAGGAAACAAAGCCGTGAGGGGCGTGGCACGCGGACAATATCGTGCTGGCGGGTAGGTTTGGGATGTGAGATGGTATCAGAGCCACTCTGTAGTTCGGTACGGATGTGCCGGCAAGGGCGTCGGGTTCCCCTTAAGTGGGTGGTTGTAATATCCCATGACCAACGGAGAGGGTGATGTACCTTATGTGTATGTCCACCTTCGTTTAGCACGAGGCCTTTCGGGAGCTCTTGGCCAGTTCCATACTGGCTCTGAAGTTAAGCGAAGTTTGAGCTAGAGCAATCCCATGATGGGTGACCTTTGGGAAGTTGCTCGTGAGTTCTTGAAACAAAATGTTGAGGCGTGGCCCAAAACGCGGACAATATCGTGCTACGACGAGGCGCGTTTAGGATGTGACATTTGAGAGAATTTTTTTTTTCGGAAAACCAAGTTCATTTTACTTAGCTATCTATAGCATGCAATTAACAATTAAAAGGCGGAATCATGCTTGTATGCACTCAAAAACAAAACTTTACCATAATTCAAAACTGTGATTAAATTGAATGAAGGCTGACTCGAGAACCAAAGTAGTTTAAGAAATCACCCTCTCCCTACTGTTGAATTCCTCTTGCATAAAGCAAAGGCTAATCACCCAAGGAGAGGATAACCATTCACTTGCTTCACCAGCTCCATGGAATTCTTGGAGGATGGATGAAGAGGATTCTCCAAGTTCCCAAGTTGAGAACCTCCCCAATTTTCCACACCAAGGAGAGCCTTGATGAGGAAGATGAGTGACCTAGAGGAGAGTGAGATTGCTAGCGCTATTTTCCTCAGGGTAGCCGGAAACCTCTTAAGAGAAAGAGAGCTTTGATTCTCATCTTTAGCTCCAAAGAAAGCCTTTCAATGTTGAAATATTCTCCAGTTGCCTTCTGTACCTCACAATGTAGTGGCAAACTGCAATTAAAGCAGGTTTCACACTACATTTATTCCTAAATAGCCGGCCATATGGGTTCGTTGGGCTGTTTGGGCCCTTATGTTTGCATTAGTCATTAAGTTGTCATACAACTTAGTCAATAAACAGCGTTGAAGCCCATTGAGCCTTGAGACCCAAAAACTAACGAGGTCTACTTGAACTTATTAGTTTAGTTAATTAACATATTAATGAATCCTTGCCATAAATAATTAGACCATTTAATTATCCTTACTCATCTCCATTATTTCATCAATCTCTACCTTACACGGTGTACGATCCATTAGGTTCTATTTAGCGAGCGGTGGAGAGTTAGAACTCTTTCAAATCAATTGTGAATTGAAACATACTTTCAATTCTCCCTTTATTATACACTTTTAGGGCTTCCACAAATATAGTGTACCTAGCGGTATGTCATGGCTACTAAACTAATCGGAAGGGTGGAGAACCTATTCAGTTTGGGATTACAGAAATGCGAATACTGTCTTTCTCTATCCTGATACTACTCGACCACATTGTTTGGTTTGATAATTTATTCATGTCTACTATCTTAATGTGATTCCATTACTTATATGATTACATTGAATATGATTTGGAATGACTTCCTAAATCTCATTCATACTACGGCAAGAGATTCTTAATCATATCATAGAGTATTCTCCCTCGAACGGTTTGAAGGTTAGAGATCCTTTGTTTGTGCATTCACTTTCCATGGCTAGAGTAAGCCTTTGACTATGTTGTGGACACCTGCGATAGGAGTGACTTTGACATGGTCAAGATCAGGGACTAACCACAAGACAACTGATTACTCAGGGTCAAAGGACTACTTTTGCATTATCCCGACCATGAGGTTCTCATGTGACATGAACCCAAAGAACTCCTCGTTGATGGAAGTGTTCGGTGGACTCATTATATTGAGCACCTACATCATGGTATTGGTACACAATAGCTGAGACAATCTCTCCACAGGGAAGACATAGCACGTCTTTGATCTTAACCATTGTCCAATGCCATTAGGTAATCTAGCAATCGAAACTGGTTTAAAATCTTAGTAAAAATACAGTCTCCATAGACCCTAACTTAACTTTTAGATTACATTCTTCATACCTCTTCCTTGGACTTATTGTTTAAGCATATAACATTTATATGAGACTACTTTAAACAATAACTTTTGCCCATATTAAACTAAATTAGTTTAACCGGTTGAAATGTCAAGTAAGTTTCATCATATGATTGGTTTTAGGGCACATTTCCAACAACATTTGTGTTTGAAGAGTCAATGGGCGAGCTTTAGTTGGTTGTGAATCGGAGGAGATGACTTAGAATATCTAGGTCATCCAGGCACACAACTTCCAGAGGATCCAGGGAGTATGTCGCCACTTAGCCAGAGCCAGTCTATACAGTGTGATGACACGCCAGGCCAGGACGTCCATGTGGACACCTAAAAATCAAGGTGTACTGAATTACTTCCACCACGGGGTGACGAAAGCCATTTGAAGGAAAAGTTTAATTTAAATAAGAAAGAAGTTTGAATAAAATAAAGAAAGAGTGAAGGGTGTGTGAACTAATAAAATAATATCGAGGAACTAACTTACGAGTGAAAGTACTAAAGTAACTACAATTACTAAAGAAGATTTCTACGACTGAAAGAGAACCATGCCATCGCGTATCTTAAAATGGGGGTATAGTGTAAATATAACGTTTCAAAGGTAAAAACCACGGTGGTAAAACTTTCCGAAGAGAAAGATTCTCAACAATGTCAACACATAAAACATTTGTGTTATTGTAATAAGACAAGTTATAAACAAGTCGAAATACGATAATTCGCTAAAACACGAGGTTTCTAAAACCAGTAAGTCTAAGTTCGTTTCAAGCATATACGTAAAATTCATTTTGAAGCATTCGTAAATATAGAGTTTGGAAAGAAAAAGCCCTCACAATGATCGTAGTCGTAATTCCTTCTTGTATGCTCTCAGTAGTCCTCAGGATTGTTATTCCTAAAATAAAACAACCACATTTTAGTAAACTAGTAAAAACACAAAGAATACAGAAATTAGAACTCAAATTAAGAGTTTCGGTATCCGAAAACCCTAATTACGACCACGGGTAGCAACTCGCTGCGCGTGAGTTCTGGCGCCGCCACCACTCGCCGAGTGGATGGCGGAGTCACGAAACCATTAGGTTAAGTCGCAGTTAACATTATGAAAATATTTAAAGATTTAACGAAATATTCTAGCAGGCGTTAGAGAATATTACCTTAACGCGTCTAGTTAAAGGGCAGTATTCTTTTGGAATATTCTCCCTCTTAGAATCGGAGACTAGGCTTGCTAACGTCACAGTAGGTTTGTTGACCCCGGCTTTCGGTTGCCGCAATAACTTTCGGCTTATTTGCTTCGCCTCCTTCCTTGCTTCGTCACACCCAGCTAGGAGGTCCATGAATCTGGAAGATTTCATGGAAAAATTTTAAAAAAAATAATAGTTAACACAAATAATATTTTACATGTATAATATATAAATTGAAGCTAGAGAGAAACGAAATCAGTTTACCTAATTGGAGTCGATTGGTGGTCGGAGGTGGCCGAAAGAGCAGGTTCGATAGTGTCGGCTTGAAAATGGGTTCATGGAGGACTTAGTTGAGCGAGTAGAGCATGCAGACTGGATTTTGAGCTAAGACTTACAAAGAGTTGATTGGTGGTGCGTCTAGAGGCCAATTGTGGCCTAAAACAAGGGAAAGTCGCCAAAAGTTGTCCTCCTATTTGAAGTTCTTCAGGTGGTGTATGGGGTTAGAGTTTCACGAAATAAGCAGAATGGGTTAGGTGGCAAGGAAGTTCTAATGGTGGTGGTTGGTGATGTGGTTGGGTGATGTGGTTTCTTTGAGGAATGGCGGCTCCGCTGCGTGGTTTGTGTGTTTGTCGGTCGGGAAGGAGGAGGCACGGGAGAGGTGGTGGGGGAGTTTGGAGAGGGGAGAATGTGAGGACGGTGGGTGGGTCCGGCTGGGCCCCGAAGTTTCTCGTAAAATTACAAGAATATACTTAGACAACATTAGCAAACCTTAGTTCCAGCAGAGCTTCGCGTCGTTCGCGTCCATGTTCGTATCGAAGACGAGTACAACGGTAAAAGTTAAGATGTTAATTAAATGCGTGTCACAACACAAATTCATGAAGTCAACCATTGCTCGACGAGGGAGAGGCATTTGGTCATTTCACACGTTCGAAAAATAAAATCCTATAAATCTTGGAGACGAGGTACATGTAGTTGGTGACATGGTGTTCTAAGTTCTCGCCATGGAGAGGGTTGTGTGATTCAAGAAAAGGGAAAGCTAAGTCCACCCAGTACATCGGTCCGCATGTAATCACTAAGCCGTTAGTGAAGTGTTTGCTTATGGAAGCTCGAGTTACCTCAGAAACATCGAAAGGGGTGCACAATGTCTCTTCCATGCTACTCCATGCTTCAACATTATGTCTCCGACCCCCACATGTCATTCATCGCAACTATTGGAATCAACCGGGGCTGACTTATGACAAACTACCATTAACCATCTTGGACTAGAAAGACAAGATTTAGCATGGAACAAAGATGATTCGACTAGCAAATGTGGAGAAGCCATTCAATGGGAAAGAGGCGACCTAGGAGACAAAAAGGCGCAATGGAGATAGCTACCTACTTATTTTTCACTTACTCATAATTACTAGGTGACTTGGGGAGGATGGAAGAGCGTATGAGGGCTAACTACCCTTACTTGTTTTTTTGCTTATACTTAATTGGAGTATTAATTTCGAGGGGATGAAAATTTCTTAACGGACGTAGATTGTAACATCTCGTCAAAAGTTTGTTATAAATTAATCCTTGAGGGATACTTTGGACATGAGTATTAGTTTGTTCACGGGGCCATGCCAGTTGTACTATTTTGGTGGGTGCGCGGTACCTCGAAAAATATCTCTCTCTTCCTCTCCACTATTTCCCATCTCTCTCTCTCTCTCTCTCTCTCTCTCCAATGAGTGTGCACGGTGCACATCGTTACAGCCTTGGAAGCAAACGAAGGCCATGAGGTCACCATCTTGTTCCACTTGGCCGAGATGATGCTGCTGTGCCCTTGGATGTGTGAGCTCGCTTTGAGTCCCGAACGGAGATAGTTTGACCGGCGACGAGGGAGGGAAGCTTTTACGCAATCTTGTAGATTTTAGCCTCGAAACCACCACCTTTGTCTTGCCCAATGTCCTAGATTGAAAACCAAGGAAGAAACAAACATATTCGACGTAAAAGGTCATTTTCTAGGAAATAAAGGGTCATTTCTAGCCTTTTTCTGAAATAAAAATATATAATCATTACTCATCTCTACTTCATTTTGACATAAGAAAATGAAATTTAGTTTGAGAAATGAGCAAGTTATAAACAGTTTAAGTACCAAGCAGGAGACTTCACAGCCCGAGTTCAATGTACTTCAAAGAGTAGAAGGTAGATCTTGACAGGCAGAGCTGAAGGCAGGGGAATATTCTTCAGTATTGTTGAATCTATGCAAAACAGGGGTATATTGCACTAACTTTAACATTGACTCTTAGAATATTCCGTTAACTACAACGGCATTAAGCTGACACCATTAGTTTGTGGATTAGTATTTGTCCCACTTGACCCAATGGCGCAAAGTACCATTTTAAGGCTGCGCGCTTAGGTCAAACAGACCTCATTTCATTTTAGTGAGCACGGGCGACTCGTGACGGCAGCGTACCTAGTGGCGGTACATGTGGTATTTTTCGAAGTGTTTCTAACCTCCAAATTGAGCGAGCAAAGGGATAAATGCGTTTGTGGTTTAATATGCAGCTTTTATGAGTTTAATCATTACTATAGTGATATCTCATATATGTAGAGACTGTCAGTCAGGGCTTTATGTCGGTGAGTAAGTGGGTCTTTGTTTTGGTATATATATTGTTATGTATAACATATAATATGTATTTATTAGAGGTAGAGCATACGTATTATATTTTCCATACCTGGCATTTCTTCATTGCTCGTGATTAGATGTAGAATACCTGGAAGTATTGTACTCGGTCTAAGGAGCCAAGACTAGCGTTGACTTTTGAGGGTTCACACCGATCACCAGCTACGCAACTATGGATCCATTGAAGTCTTAGCATGTTCTTGGTTGCACTAGGCAACTAGAACTCGAGTTTGAGCGCTTTACGCAAAACAATTAGCGTTATGACTCTTGTCACTGAAATACTTAAGCGTATTAACTTATACCTAGCATGTCCTTGTAGATTATCTACTTAGGCTCATGTGTTTTACATATGGATGAGTATTCGTCTTGTTTTCAGTCAGTCAATATTGTTTACCAGCGATTTTGAAATTTCATTACTATTGTATAGTATTTTCGAGGATCATCTTAGGTGTATGACTGATATTTTCATAACTATACATGTTTCTGAGGGGTTATTCTTGCTAAAAAGCAGTTTACAAACTTTATTTTCTTCCTCATTTTATGTTTTGCGCCCCTCAGGACTTAGTAGCGGGCTTGAGTAACGCGCGGTGAGGCGAGGGCATCCTTGACCCCGGCTTATCCATAATAAGTAGGATTCATTCCTATCCTTATGTTTTGTAATATCCATCCTCATGAGGATGCGAATATTGGTATTCGTGCACTATTTACTATGCTCTAAATTATTTATGCATCTATAATGAGACACTCATGTTTACACCACCACTTTACTTCCGTTTCTCATTCTAAATTTACTCCTTTTCAATCACTTGGATGGTGGCTTTTGTTACTTAATACGCGTGCGCAGGCTACTTTTGACACATTCTCAGGGTGGGATGTGTCATCTAGCCCTTCTCACTCCTCCTTAATTTATCTTAGAGTAGCAATATGGGTTGCAATAAAAACAATTGATTATTTACCCATTTGTCTTACTAAACCTCAAACATATTCCATATCAAAACTCAACAATCCATAACACAATCAATCCGAAGAATAATACTACAAAAATAGTCATTGTCGACCAACATTTCGACGGCCTTCCCACTGTAAGCTCTTCACCCAGCAAACTTTCGCAAAGCCAAAATTTCATATTTCATGATCAATAATCATTTTATTTTTGGCATAAGGTCAATCAGATCAGTTTTTCTCTTTAGCTTTAAGTAAGGTCAATAAAAATAATTTTCCTCTCAATTAAAGTCAATACCACTTGTTACCTCACGGAAAAATCTTGGGTGGAGTACGTGTCATTGAATGTGCGAACTTGAATAGTCAGGATTAATTTGCGGTGAGCCCCAAATGAATCTTAAATCATTAACGGTCGTGCCATTAAGACGACAGTTACCTCTCCTTAGAGTATATTACACGGCTACATCTTTTCACGATATCAAGCGAGAGAGGGTATTTGAATTAAAGTCAATACCACTTGTTACCTCTCACTTAAAGTATATTACACTGACTCTATCTTTTTAACCATAGGATAAACCGGCAAAGCCTCGAAGGCATAGCATATTCCTCAAGTGCGTATATTTTTTCATATGATCTCATGAATGGGTTAATATTTACTTCAACTTAATTGGTTATTGCTAACATAAGTTATTATTTAACTAACTAATGATTTCATGAATATACCAGACTTCAAATAGGACATTGGATGCTCCATTGTCGATGATTACTACCTCAATTTATTGGATTGGGGATGTTACAACCGGTCCTAAATTTTTCTTGAAAAATAGCTCATTTTAATGAGAAATGGCCAAATCTAGAAGGGTAAATTGTCTTTTGTTGGACCCTTGATATGACCTTAACGGTGGTCAATATTTAATTTATTTGATTATTTGTTGTTACGAACGCGTGAGGAATTTAGAGTTCCAATGAAAGTTATGAACATTTTACAACAAAAGACAATTTGGTAATTTTGGGGAGAAATTTTTAGAAACTACCGGCTTCTTCCTTCTTCTTCTTCCCTCCTAACAACTCATATCTCCTTCATTCGGACACGATTTTGACAATTCTGCTATCCAAAATTCAAACCCTAATCGAGCCCAACATGTTTGTCACATCTATACCTCCTGAAAAACACCACCCGGCCGGTTGAAGGAAAACCGAGAGAAGCCCATCCCTTTGCAAATTGGTTTCAGGTGAAGCGTTCGAGGTGGGTCTCGGCCCAAGAGAGAAAGTTGATCCTCTCCTCCACTGAGCTCTCTACTATGTAAGGGGTTCAGCAAATTTTTTTTAATTTTAGGATTTTGAAGAATTTTCTACATTCAGTTCACTAATTTTGGTTTGTTTGTCAGGGCAGACTCGAGTGGTTGATGGTTGTGGAATCAAAGCTCGACTCAAGTTAGGACGTGAATTGGTGAGAATTGGATAAAACCTAAAGATTTCTTTAAGGTTTACAAACTAGGTTGAGTAAATTTGAGAAATTATGTTGTATTATTGAGAAATTAAGTAATTTTAAGTTTTAGTCAGTGTGAGATTGGCGATTCATTGGGAATGTTTGTCCGTTATCAACTTTATGTTTTGATTAATTTCTGAGTAAAAATAGCTTATGTAGGTGCAAGTTCTTTCGGATCGGCTGACTTCGAGAGAGCATCACCGCCATGGGGATAGATCAGTTGCGGCCAGAGTGGACTTTGTTTTAAAGCTGATTTTTGGTGCGTAATATATTTCATAATTGAGTTCTTGAATAATTATAATTATGCCCATTGCATGTAGTTTTATTTAAGAAATGTAACATGTAACATCCGTTCAAAATTTATTTATTTTATTCCCAGGAAATTAGAAATGATGTTTTTACCCACGGGTTGACTTTTCCGGTTGACTTTTTCACAGTAAGTAACTCGTGCGATTCTAACACTTGTATTTTATTGTGGTGCCGTGTTAGCTACGAACGCGTAGGCGAGCGGGGACGTCGTTCGGACTTCCGAAGGAATATTTTACGGGCGTTGGATTAAGCGTTGCAGTATTTTTAATTTACAGACGAGTTTGGTGGTTGGGGGTGGGGCCAAGCACCTGTTGGCCACGTGGCCTTGTCCACTGTCTCTGGTAGTCCCACTCCTCTCACGCAGCTCACTTTCTCCCCTCTCTCTTTTACTTTGCGTCGTGCACGAGTGCACCACCGTGAGCTCAGTCGAATCGGGCAACAGAAAATCACTACTTCCTTCGTCTCGGCAGTGAGACTCAACGGTACAAACCGTTCGTCCAAACTCCCAACCGTTTGTGGGGAAAGCCTTGGCCGGAAGAGGCCGGACCTTACGGCCATTTTGGCCAATCTGAGCCCGAGGTGAGGTTTCTAACCACCACCATTGTGTTCCTCTCGTTGAGTAGATGAATTTTCATAGGTCGTTTGCCTAATTTGGTTGGTTTGACGTGAATCGACTTTGCTACAATGAACCGCAACCTTCGAGGCAATTACAGGCCTTTTCTGAGCAGCCAGGACCAATCCAAGGTACACCGTGATTCTACTCATCTACAGCTTCATTTTGGTACTTAGATCGTCAATTTGGACTTAAAACGAAGAAGTTATGAAGCTTTGAAAGTGCAATCCCAGGCCATTTTCCCAGTTAGGGCGACGAGCGACGGCGGCCGGCGCGGCTGCCAAGCGGCCTGAGGAAGTTGGAAGGATGGCCGTGGCGTCGACGATGGCGTCGGCTCAGCCACAGGCTCCCGAGCCAGGGCCTTCTTGGCGTCCCGGCTGAGCAGGTCAGGCCAAAGGCGGCCAGCCAGGCTCGGCGAAACCCACGAGAGTGGGCCGCCCGCGTGAGCGCGGGAGGCGGCGGAGTTGGGCCAGCTTGCCCAGTGGGCAACTTGGCGCGTTTGGCTCGCGCGTGAGCGCATGGAGGTCCCAGGTTCAGTGCATTTTCACGGGTCGGCTCGTGACGAAGCGTGTACTCTCTGCTCCGAGTAGTATGCATTTTAATTTTTGAGAGTGTTTGGATCTCCAAATTGAGAAAGCAAGGAGATGAGTGTAATTAATTAGATTCCAATTTTGAGTTAATCATTGTCGGTGATTTCTCATATAGGTAAGGGCCTATCCAGAGGACTACGGGGCTACCCGGAGACGGGGTACTTGACCAGAAGGCTACCTACGAGGTAGTGAGTGGGTCTTTGTTTGATAAATGTATATATCGTATGGTTTTCAACGCTTTCTTTAACTATTAGCGTAGTTGCATATCATTACGTTTGTTGGAGGTAAGACATTCGTACTATGTTGCCATGCATGTTTTCATCTTGTTGCTCATGTTAGATGTATAACACCGGTATTAGTACTCGGTCTTGTGGCGGGGACTAGCCTTGACGGTTTGGAGTAGTCACTACCGGTACACATTCTGCTTGACTTTGGATCC
This sequence comes from Gillenia trifoliata, assembly GCA_018257905.1. Lineage (NCBI taxonomy): Eukaryota > Viridiplantae > Streptophyta > Magnoliopsida > Rosales > Rosaceae > Gillenia > Gillenia trifoliata. Next base: position 13,902,553 of record CM031080.1, on the reverse strand, counting down.
ATTGTAGGTACTAGCACATTCTAGGTTGCACTAGGCAACTCGAACTTGTGGCTGCCTTTGTGCACCGGCTTAGCGTTAGACTCAACGTCATTGTAACAGCGTATTTCTTTATACCTAGTTTGTTCCTTGTGGGATTTAGCCCCCTTGGGCATGTGTCATTTACATATGGGTGAGCAAATATCGGTAAAGTATTAGCGGGAGTACCCGCATGTTTTTCCATGACAGTATTTTGAGGTTCATGCCTACGGGTATGAGACGTATTTTCTCAAATTATCACTTGTTTTCAAACGAGGGTTACTAGACTTTTGAAAACAACGGTTTTTTATCAAACTTTGCTTTTTGACCCACTCATAGTTTTATGTTTTTTAGCCCCTCCCGGGTTAGTTGGCCCGGGAGCTTGCGGACGTCGATGGCGCGGTGTTCATGACAATGCTGGGATTCTCTACACATGGTAACTTTGTATCCACCCTGCTACTCGCCTTTGTATTCTTTTAAATTCTTAGCGCACTTTCCGTGCACTCGACTATTGTTTAATTCAATATTCTATCCTTTATTCTAAATTTTCTAAATGGCTTTACGTCACCCAGCGCGTGTCGGCCGGCACTGCCATCACCTCTCGACACCTGGCTCGTCCGGGATCGGGATGTGACAAATTGGTATCAGAGCATGGTTTTTCGTAACCTAGGCTCTTCTTTCCGTACTCCGTACTTGTCTGTGGTATCAGACTTCGAATTTCGTGAATTCTTTTTTCTGGAATCGAGAATTTTCTGAACTTTACACCATTGGTGTATTGTTTCCCTTGGGTTAATTCTAAGTTCTTCTTAGTGTCATACCACCTCGACGTCAGGTTTTACGCAGTTTCGGGCAGTTTTCCCCGATTTCGACAGTTTGTCGCTACTTTTCGGTACGCGTAGAATTTTCGTACTTGACTCGTGCGACCTGGAGCTTGGTTGACGAGGAACTTGGGTGTCACGTGTGACACATGACGTTTTCTTTATTAACTTCCGATGGAATCGCACTGAATTGGGAAACTGATTCAGTTGTCGTATTTCAAAGTGAGGTGTCAGTTTGACACAACGGATGATCTTTCATCAAGTACTTTCCCCTTGGGACAACGCTAGGCGTTGACGTTGGCGGAACCTGTTGACTAATTTTCGTGTTCAACAAGTTCCAGTGGACTTAATTCGTGAGACTTAGTTTCACAAATTCCTTCGCACTGCTAGTGTTTTACACTTAAATCAACGACTTCTACCTTCGGGTAACGCGTATTTTTTTTGGCGTTGCTTATTTGGACGCATTTTCTACTCCTTGTAGTTGTTTTGACCATCGCTGAGTACGTCAGCGGATGTTCAAATTGTTAGCAGTGAAGGCTTGGAGACGGATTTTTCCTCTGAATTGTTTCAACCACTTTCCATTTTCATTCGGAAATGGAGAAGTATCACCGTGAAATTCTTGTTTCTTACTTTCCGCACGTGGCGACTGCAATGACCTTTTCGATGATCGTAAACTGAACCTGTCGGTCGACTTTTCTCGAACAATTCGTGACTACTATTTTTCGGTAGTTTTGGACAATATCCATCTTCGTGGTGTTGTTTAACTGTGTGAAGTCTTTACGACTGTTTTGTTTGTCGTGACTCATTTCCTTCAAACGTTGAAGAACTTTTTCGTACTTCTGGTGTCGACATGTTCTTTCCACTCATGACTTTTGTCATTCAAATCGATCATCTTCCCACTTGTGCAGGTGCGGCTATCTTGACTAATCGTTTTGGCGACGGTATGGATTGCATATCCACGAGTGACGGTGATTGAAAATAACTTCGGTTTTGACTCTAATTGCGGCGTATCCACTGTCTGAGCACAGTTTGACTTTTTATCGAATCTTTGTATTCGAACGCCGATGAGGACTTTTCACCGTTACTGGTTCACTTGGCTAATCAAGTTACCATCTTTCTTTTTTTTCGGTTTCTGCTTTAACCAAAATCTACTCTAGGCACCCGAGCTCTCTTTCTGCTCTCTCTGAGCCATTCCTTTGGCTATGGGAGATCATTGGCCTTACCGCCATCTTTGCCGATCTCAATTTGTTGACCCTGAACTACTTGTTCCCAAGTAAACCTTTGAAACCCAGTTTCAGAAATTTTCCCGGCGAGGTTCAATTTCGAACTTCGGCCACTTCTTGGTGAAACCAACTCTTATGTACCTTAAACTAATCATCAGTTAACTCCTGAAAGCCCCAGGAACCTTGCTCGGCCATTCTCGGTGGCGTTTGGCCGAGAAACACCAAAACCCGAATCGGCAGTTTGCACCCAGTAGTTGGGTATCGGGCAGTTATTCTTTCGGTCTCCGAAAGAATCTGTTTTTCAACGTGGAAGTTCAGCTCTGAATCATCCAGTAGTGGATCAACTTCATCTTAACGTGGTGAGTGATTTACTAGTGGATTCCGTTTCCGTTTACTGGGTAACTCCACCCAGTCTGTCGCTCAGTTTGTCATCGTTGCGACACTTGTCATTTTGGTGAGTGTACGCAAGAAACTCAAGTGTGCCATGGCTGTGGACGATTGGGACACAGAGCTAACCAGTGTCCGCAGTACCGGCAAGAAAACTTACCTTTGGCCTGTTCTGATCCAGTAAGTTGGACGAACAGTTTCTATCAACAATCTACTTTCGGTGGAGACGGACATTGTCAAGGCAATGTCATTCCATACTCTGGAACCTTTCTCCCGTACTTTGGTTACGCTACTCTGTATCCTGGTGGTGCCTGGCAGTTCCAGTGTGGAACGCTGTTTGCTCTTGGACGAGTTGTACTTTCGACCAATACGATACTCTGAACGATTCCGATCTTGTTTCGGAAACGTTAAACTTTCTTTGGGCTTATTACTTGAGATCCAAATGGACCCAAGTATTACCTACTCAGCTATTTCACTCTTGTTTATTCAAACTACTCGACCCTATTGTACTCCTTTCGGGTACGATTTGGAATCCCTATGCCGTAAGGCAAAGTTTGTCTTGTTCTTTGGGATTGTCGGTGATACTCCGTTATCATCGCTAATCAAGTCTGCTTGCCAATTTCATTCCTCTGGATGTCGTGGTTTTTCGACGGAATCCTAGGAATGGATTGTTACCTCAATTTTTGTGCCAGTGTGGATTGTCGGCGGAGGTTGACCACCTTCTTGCCACCTGGCATAACGACTGTGACGTTTACCGGCGAGCACCGGGAAAAAAAAAAAAAAAAAAAAATCGACTCGTAGGCTGACTCTCAGCTACGAGTGAACGAACCTTTTGAGTTCTGGTTGTGGTGGTTGTACCACATGTGTGGTGGAATTTCTCTTTGTGTTGACGAAGTACCGTTTGTCAACAAGATTTCTTGGAATCTTTCCTAACGATCTACCTGGATTATCGCCTGATCGAGAAGTGGTTTTCACCATCGATCTCTCCAGGTATTTGAACGTATCTCTCTTTTCCTTACTTTTATCTTTTGACTCCACGTGAGTGGTGGGAGTTGAAGATTTTCAATTTCAGGCACTTATGCCAAAGAATTCTTTCTGCCTTGCACTTCACCTTGTGGAGCTCTCGTCTTGTTTGTCGTTTAAAGTTACGGTACTTTAAGGCTCTGCGTCGATTATAGGCAATTGAATCGAGCAACGATTAAAACCGTTATCCCCTGCCTAGAATCGATGATCTCCTTGACCAGCTCCGAAGTGCACTTGTTTTCTTTTAAGATCGATCTGTGGGCTGATTACTGTCAGCTATAGATCAAGAACTTCTTTGTTTACTTGACCACTTTCTGGACTCGTTACGAACCTTACGAGTTTTCTTGTCATACCTTTCGGGATGACAATCGCCCCTGTAACTTTCATGAACTTGATGACTCGAGTACTTCGCCCGTATCTCGACAAGTTCGTGATAGTCTTCTTGGTTGACTTTTGGCTTATTCCAATTCTGGGACCGATCATGCAAAAGCACTTTTGCGCATGATTTCGTTAAAGTTTAAGAACTTTTCAGCTTATGCCAGTTCTGGCCTAATCATGTGTCTTTCTTGGGACATGTGATTCCTGCGGATTGCATCCTTGTCGATCCCCAGATGGTTACATTGTCGGGGATCTGGGAGCGACCGCAGAAGTGTTACAAGATTCAAACTTTCTTGGCTTGCTCGGTCTTTACCGACGTTTCGTGAAGGATTTCTCTTCTGTTGCTCTGCCTCTCACGAAACTTGCCAGGAAGAACGTTAACCTTCGTGTAGAGCGACGACCACGAGCAAATCTTCCGACTGCTCAAGTTTGGTCTTACTCTTGCTCTTGTATTAGCACTTTCCAACGACGGCGGTACCTTGTGTTCTACAGTGATGCGTCATTGAGCGGGTTGGTCTGTGTGCTAATACAGCATGGATGGATAATCGCTCATGCCTTCAGGCGACTGAAACCGCATGAGATGAATTATCATACCCATGATTCGAAGCTCGTTGCCAGTATCCTTGCTCCGAGATTCTGGCGACATTTTCTCTTTGGTGAGACGTGTTAACCGTTCATTGACCACCAAAGTTTGAGACGTCTCTTCTCTTTTCTTTTCGGGAGACCTCAATCTCAGTCAAAGGAGTCGGATGTAGCTGATGGGTGACTACGATTGCACTATCGATTACCACTTCCCGGTCGTACAAACGTAGTAACTGGTACCCTCTGTCAGAAGTCCTACGGACGACTGATTACTCTTCCGGCTAATCGTATCCCTCTTTTGACTAAACTACGAGGCACTGGTGTCACCTTGAGTTGTGGTGACGTCGGAGCACTGTTTGTCAGCTTTCGGTTCTGACATTTGTCTTCTTCTCCTGCATCCATTTCGGGGGAACGGCTCGGAGAAGATGTTTTGTGAACAGTTTTGTACTCTAATCTACCTCATTATACTTCTTATGGAAATTTCGGGGACGAAATTTTTATAAGGGGGGTAGATTGTAACATCCCGTTCAAAATTTTATTTTATTTTATTCCCGGAGGTGCAAAATGACGTTTTTGCCCCTGGGTTGACTTTTCGGTTGACTTTTGTGTCGTAACTCGTACGACGCATCCACTTGTATTTTCTTGACGTGCTCGTCGATACGAATTCGTAGACGCGAGCCGTACGTCGTTCGGACTTCGAACGAATATTTTACGGACGTTGATTTTCGACGTTTCCCGTAATTCAAATTGGGCTGTTTTGAATTATTTGGGCTGGGGCCCATTTGGCTGCAGGCCACATGGCCTATCCCTGATTTTGGGGGATTTGGTCTGGGATTGGACCCGTGTCCCTTCCCTCTTCTTCCCCTTCCTTCCTTCCTTCTTCTCTGCAAGAAAAACACCAAACCTTCTTCCTCTCCCCGAGCTCACTTCGAGCCATCCTCTCTTGGCCAAATGCCTTACTGACTCCCTTGTTCAGTGACTGAGCTTGTGAGCTCGACGTAGAACCCAGAAAGCCCAGCCCAGAAGTCCAGAAATTTCTCTGGACACCCCGAGCTTTTCCGACGAGGCTCCTCGACGATTTCAACCTCGTTGGTCCCTGGTTCTTGCTTCAATCAACTCCCCAGGGTCCCAGGGACCTTGCTCGAGCCCTGGCTGGCCGAGTTTGGCCGTGAAATGACGAACTGGAGATCGGCTCTTTTGACCCCGTGGACCTTTCTTCAATTTCCAACCATCTCAGGCCAGTTTTTGGCCTCCTCGTGGGTAAAATTCGATTCCCCTTGACTCCAGCTTCATTTTGCCGTTTGAATCATGTAATTTGGTTGAGAAATGAGTGAGATATGAAGCTTTGAAGTTTTACCCAGAATCCGGCATCTTTTCCCAGATTCCGGCGACGGCGACGGCGGCCGGCGGCGGCGCCGGCGACCGGAATCCTGGCAGGGATGACCGGCGCTGACGTCATCAGACCGGGTTGGACCGGCATGCTGACGTCAGCAGACCGGTTCAGACCGGATTTGCTGACGTCAGCATGACGTCATCAGCTTGGACCGGCTTGAGCCGAGCCGAGTTGACCGGCTCAGCCGAGCCGAGTTGACCGGCTCAGCCTAGCCGCGTTGACCGGCTTGAGCCGAGCCGCGTTGACCGGCTCAGCGGCTCCGTTGACCGGCTCGCGCGTGAGCTGCGCGTGGAGCCGCGAGTGGAGCCAAAGGCTCCGACCTTCCAGCCGCGCGTGAGGGCGCGTGGGAGGTCCGTTTTCCGATCTGTTTTCACGTGTCGACTCGTGACGACGTGTACTACCCCGGGGTAGTATGCATGTTAATTTTTGAGGTGTTTTGGACCTCCAAATTACAAAAGCAAGGGATAGGTGTAATTATTTCGTTAATTCGTAACCTTTTTGAGTTAATCATTGTACCGGTGATTTCTCATATAGGTGGGGCCTATCCAAAGGACTACCGGGGCTACCCAGGACGGGGTACTTCGACCCGGCTACCTACAGGTGAGTGAGTGGGTTTTTCTTTGATAAAGTATATGTATATACGTATGGTTTTCAATGCTTTGTTCAAACTGTTAGCATACTTCATATCATATACGTTTGTTGGAGGTAGAACATTCGTATTATACTGCCATACATGTTTTCATACTGTTGCTCATCATTAGATGTATACACCCCAGGTATTAGTACTCAGTCTTGTGGCCAGGACTAGCCTTGACGTTAGGAGTAGTCACTATTTGTACCGCTACGCAGCTTTGGATCCATTGTAGGTACTAGCCTGTCTTAGGTTGCACTAGGCAACTCGGACTTGTGTGACTGCACTTTGTGCACCAGCGCTTAGCGTTAGACTCGCGTCATTGTAGTACTCAGCGTATTACTTTTATACCTAGCCTGTTCATTGTGGTTTAGCCACGTGGACTTGTGTGTTTACATATGGGTGAGCAAATGTCAGTAAATTATTAGCGGGGAGTACCCGCATGTTTTCACGACAGTATTTTGAGGTTCATGCCTACGGGTATGACGTATTTTCTCAAATTATACTTGTTTTCAAACGAGGGGTTACTAAACTTTTGAAAACAACGATTTTATCAAACTTTGCTTTTTGACCCACTCACCGTTTTATGTTTTGCGCCCCTCCAGGTTAGTTGGCTGGGAACCTTGCGACGTCGATGGTGCGGTGGTATGACGATGTAGGGATTCTTATACGTTTGTATAATTCTTGTATCCCTCACACTGGTTACTGTGTATTCTAAAAATTCTTCCGCACTCTGTTTTTTTTCAATTAATTATTCATTATTCTTTATTTCATCCTTAAACTTTCTTTTTGGCTTTCGTCACGCTAACGCGTGTCGGCCAGCACTTCCGACACCTGGCTCGTCCGGGATCGGGATGTGTCA
>CM031080.1:13734733-13895141 GCA_018257905.1 Gillenia trifoliata | reverse complement strand
TGTAACATCCCGTTCAAAATTTTATTTTATTTTATTCCCGGAGGTGCAAAATGACGTTTTTGCCCCTGGGTTGACTTTTCGGTTGACTTTTGTGTCGTAACTCGTACGACGCATCCACTTGTATTTTCTTGACGTGCTCGTCGATACGAATTCGTAGACGCGAGCCGTACGTCGTTCGGACTTCGAACGAATATTTTACGGACGTTGATTTTCGACGTTTCCCGTAATTCAAATTGGGCTGTTTTGAATTATTTGGGCTGGGGCCCATTTGGCTGCAGGCCACATGGCCTATCCCTGATTTTGGGGGATTTGGTCTGGGATTGGACCCGTGTCCCTTCCCTCTTCTTCCCCTTCCTTCCTTCCTTCTTCTCTGCAAGAAAAACACCAAACCTTCTTCCTCTCCCCGAGCTCACTTCGAGCCATCCTCTCTTGGCCAAATGCCTTACTGACTCCCTTGTTCAGTGACTGAGCTTGTGAGCTCGACGTAGAACCCAGAAAGCCCAGCCCAGAAGTCCAGAAATTTCTCTGGACACCCCGAGCTTTTCCGACGAGGCTCCTCGACGATTTCAACCTCGTTGGTCCCTGGTTCTTGCTTCAATCAACTCCCCAGGGTCCCAGGGACCTTGCTCGAGCCCTGGCTGGCCGAGTTTGGCCGTGAAATGACGAACTGGAGATCGGCTCTTTTGACCCCGTGGACCTTTCTTCAATTTCCAACCATCTCAGGCCAGTTTTTGGCCTCCTCGTGGGTAAAATTCGATTCCCCTTGACTCCAGCTTCATTTTGCCGTTTGAATCATGTAATTTGGTTGAGAAATGAGTGAGATATGAAGCTTTGAAGTTTTACCCAGAATCCGGCATCTTTTCCCAGATTCCGGCGACGGCGACGGCGGCCGGCGGCGGCGCCGGCGACCGGAATCCTGGCAGGGATGACCGGCGCTGACGTCATCAGACCGGGTTGGACCGGCATGCTGACGTCAGCAGACCGGTTCAGACCGGATTTGCTGACGTCAGCATGACGTCATCAGCTTGGACCGGCTTGAGCCGAGCCGAGTTGACCGGCTCAGCCGAGCCGAGTTGACCGGCTCAGCCTAGCCGCGTTGACCGGCTTGAGCCGAGCCGCGTTGACCGGCTCAGCGGCTCCGTTGACCGGCTCGCGCGTGAGCTGCGCGTGGAGCCGCGAGTGGAGCCAAAGGCTCCGACCTTCCAGCCGCGCGTGAGGGCGCGTGGGAGGTCCGTTTTCCGATCTGTTTTCACGTGTCGACTCGTGACGACGTGTACTACCCCGGGGTAGTATGCATGTTAATTTTTGAGGTGTTTTGGACCTCCAAATTACAAAAGCAAGGGATAGGTGTAATTATTTCGTTAATTCGTAACCTTTTTGAGTTAATCATTGTACCGGTGATTTCTCATATAGGTGGGGCCTATCCAAAGGACTACCGGGGCTACCCAGGACGGGGTACTTCGACCCGGCTACCTACAGGTGAGTGAGTGGGTTTTTCTTTGATAAAGTATATGTATATACGTATGGTTTTCAATGCTTTGTTCAAACTGTTAGCATACTTCATATCATATACGTTTGTTGGAGGTAGAACATTCGTATTATACTGCCATACATGTTTTCATACTGTTGCTCATCATTAGATGTATACACCCCAGGTATTAGTACTCAGTCTTGTGGCCAGGACTAGCCTTGACGTTAGGAGTAGTCACTATTTGTACCGCTACGCAGCTTTGGATCCATTGTAGGTACTAGCCTGTCTTAGGTTGCACTAGGCAACTCGGACTTGTGTGACTGCACTTTGTGCACCAGCGCTTAGCGCTAGACTCGCGTCATTGTAGTACTCAGCGTATTACTTTTATACCTAGCCTGTTCATTGTGGTTTAGCCACGTGGACTTGTGTGTTTACATATGGGTGAGCAAATGTCAGTAAATTATTAGCGGGGAGTACCCGCATGTTTTCACGACAGTATTTTGAGGTTCATGCCTACGGGTATGACGTATTTTCTCAAATTATACTTGTTTTCAAACGAGGGGTTACTAAACTTTTGAAAACAACGATTTTATCAAACTTTGCTTTTTGACCCACTCACCGTTTTATGTTTTGCGCCCCTCCAGGTTAGTTGGCTGGGAACCTTGCGACGTCGATGGTGCGGTGGTATGACGATGTAGGGATTCTTATACGTTTGTATAATTCTTGTATCCCTCACACTGGTTACTGTGTATTCTAAAAATTCTTCCGCACTCTGTTTTTTTTCAATTAATTATTCATTATTCTTTATTTCATCCTTAAACTTTCTTTTTGGCTTTCGTCACGCTAACGCGTGTCGGCCAGCACTTCCGACACCTGGCTCGTCCGGGATCGGGATGTGTCAAATTGGTATCGGAAGCATGGTTTTCGTAACCTAGGCTCTTCTTTAGAATTACTCCCCGTACTTGTGTGGTATCGGACTTCGAATTTCGTGAATTCTTTTGGAATCGAGAATTTTCGAACTTTACACCATTGGTGTATTGTTTCCCTTGGGTTAATTCTAGAAAGTTCTTCTTAGTGTCCTTACCACCTCGACGTCGGGTTTGCGCGGTTTCGGGCGGTTTTCCCGATTTCGGCAGTTTATGCATCTGCTTTTCGGTACGTAGAATTTTCGTACTTGACTCGTGCGACACGAGCTTGGTTGGCGAGGGCATGGGTGTCACGTGTGACACATGACGTTTTCTTTATTAACTTCCGATGGAATGCTTGAATTGGGAAGCTGATTCGGTTGTCGTATTTCAAAGTGAGGTGTCGGTTTGACACAACGGATGATCTTTCATCAAGTACTTTCCCTTGGGACAACGCTGGCGTTGACGTTGGCGGGAACTTTGTTGACTAATTTCGTGTTCAGCAAGTTCCCGGTGGACTTAATTAGTGAGACTTAGTTTCACAAATTCCTTCGCAACTGCTAGTGTTTTACACTTAAATCAACGACTTCTACCTTCGGGTAGCGCATTATTTTTTTGGCGTTGCTTATTTGGACGCATTTTCTACTCCTTGTAGTTGTTTTGACCATCGGCTAGTACGTCGGCGGATGTTCAAATTGTTAACGTGAAGGCTTGGAGACGGATTTTCCCTCGGAATTGTTTCAACCACTTTCCATTTCATTCGGAAATGGAAATATCAACAGAGTGAAATTCTTGTTTCTTACTTTCCGCAGTGGCGGCGCAATGACCTTTTCGATGATCGTAAGCTGAGCACGTCGGTCGGCTTTTCTCGAACAATTTGACTACTATTTTTCGGTAGTTTTGGACAATATCCATCTTCGTAGTGTTGTTTAAGCATTAATGAGTGCTTCACGGCTTGTTTTTGTTTGTCGTGACTCATTTCCTTCAGAAACGTTGAAGAACTTTTCGTACTTGGTGTCGACATGTTCTTTCACTCATGACTTTTGTCATTCAAATCGATCATCTTCCCACTTGTGCGGGTGCGGCTATCTTGACTAATCGTTTTGGCGACGGTATGGATTGCATATCCCACAGTGACGGTGATTGAAAATAACCGGTTTTGACTCTAATTGCGGCGTATCCCTTTGTCGAACGCAGTTTGACTTTGCTCCAGATCTTTTGTATTCGAACGTAGATGAGGACTTTTCACAGATTCTTTGGTTCATGGCTAATCAAGTTACCATCTTTCTTTTTTCGGTTTTACGCACAACCCAAAATCTACTCTAGGCACAGGCTCTCTTTCTTGCTCTCGGCGAGCCATTCCTTTGGCTATGGAGATCAACGGCCCCTTACCGCCATCTTCGTCGATCTCAATTTCACCGACCACTGAACTACTTGTTCCCAAGTAAACCTTTGAAACCCGAGTTTCGAGAGAATTTTCCGTGAGGTTCAATTTCGAACTTCGGCCACTTCTTGGTGAAACCAACTCTTATGTGCCTTAAACTAATCTGCATCGGTTAACTCCTGAAAGCCCCGGGAACCTTGCTCGGCCATTCTCGGTGGCGTTTGGCCGAAAACACAAAACCCGAATCGGCGGTTGCACCCGGTAGTTGGGTATCGGGCAGTTATTCTTTCGGTCTCGAAAGAATACATTTTCAACGTGGAAGTTCGGCTACGAATCATCCGGTAGTGGATCAACTTCATCTTAACGTGGTGAGTGATTTACTAGTGGACTCTCATTCATTCTTACAGGTAACTCCACCCCGTCGCCCGCTCGGTTTGTCATCGTTCGACACTTGTCATTTGGTGAGTGTGCGCAAAAACAGTGTGCCATGGGCGTGGACGATTGGGACCTGTGAGCTAACCGGTGTCAGCGTGCAGAAGCAAGAAAACTTACCTTTGGCTGTTAGATCCGGTAAGTTGGACCCGAACGGTTTCTATCAACAATCTACTTTCGGTGGAGAGACGGACATTGTCAAGGCAATGTCATTCCATGCTCACGGAACCTTTCTCTAGTACTTTGGACTAAGCTACGCTACGTATCTCAGTGCTGGCGGTTCCGTGTGGGCAATTGTTTGCTCTTGGGCGAGTTGTACTTTCGACCAATAGGATACGAACGATTCCGATCTTGTTTCGGAAGCGTTATTTTAAACTTTCTTTGGGCTTATTACTTGAGATCCAAATGGACCCAGTATTTTCTCATTATTTCACTCTTGTTTATTCAAACTACTCGACCCTATTGTACTCCTTTCGAACGATTTGGAATCCCTATGCCGTAAGGCAAGAAGTTTGTCTTGTTCTTTGGGATTGTCGGTGATACTCCGATTATCATCGCTAATCAAGTCTGCTTGCCAATTTCATTCCTGCGGATGTCGTGGTTTTCTCGACGGAATCCTAGGAATGGATTGTTACCTCAATTTTGTGCCGGTGTGGATTGTCGGCGGAGGTTGACCACCTTCTTGCCACACGGCTTGCCAGTATGGCATTACCAAGTGAGCAAGGGAAAAAAAAAAAAAAAAAAAAAAAAAAAAAAAAAAAATCGACTCGTGGTGACTCTCGGCTACGAGTGGAGGCAATGAGTTCGGTTTGTGGTGGTTGTACCACATGTGTGGTGGAATTTCTCTTTGTGTTGACGAAGTACCGTTTGTCAACAAGATTTCTTGGAATCTTTCCTAACAGTCCACGGATTATCGCTGATCGAGAAGTGGTTTCACCATCGATCTCCCGGGTATTTGAACGTATCTCTCTTTTCCTTACTTTTATCTTTTGACTCCCGTGAGTGGTGGGAGTTGAAGATTTGCACACAATTCAGGCACTTGTGCCAAAGAAATTCTTTACTTGCACTTCACCTTGTGGAGCTCTCGTCTTGTTTGTCGTTTAAAGTTACGGTACTTTAAGGCTCTGCTTTGTCGATTATAGGCAATTGAATCGAGCAACGATTAAAACCGTTATCCTGCCTAGAATCGATGATCTCCTTGACCGGCTCAGAAGTGCACTTGTTTTCTTTTAAGATCGATACGTGAGTAGATTCTTGTCGGTATAGATCAAAGAACTTCTTTGTTTACTTGACCACTTTGGACTCGTTACGAACCTTACGAGTTTTGTCATACCTTTCGGATGACAATCGCCCTGTAACTTTCATGAACTTGATGACTCGAGTACTTCGCAGTATCTCGACAAGTTCGTGATAGTGTACTAACTAGTTGACTTTTTGGCTTATTCCAAGATTAGGACAGTCATGCCAAAAGCACTTTTGCGCATGATTCGTTAAAGTTTAAGAACTTTTCGACATGCCGGTTCTGGCTAATCATGTGTCTTTCTTGGGACATGTGATTCCTGCGGATTGCATCCTTGTCGATCCCCGGATGGTTTGTGTCGGGGATGGGCAGTGAAGTGTTACAAGATTGAACTTTCTTGGCTTGCTCGGTGCTCAGAGCGTTTCGTGAAGGATTTCTGTACATTTGCTCGCCTCTCCATGAAACACCGGGAAACGTTAACACTTACGTGTAGAGCGACGACCACGAGCAAATCTTCCCATTGCTCAAGTTTGGTCTTACTCTTGCTCTTGTATTAGCACTTTCCAACGACGGCGGTACCTTGTGTTCTACGATGCGTCGTGGCGGGTTGAGTACGTGTGCTAATACGGCATGGATGGATAATCGCTCATGCCTTGGGCGGCGAAACACATGAATAGTTATCATACCCATGATTCGGCTTCGTTGCAGTATCCTTGCTCAGAGATTCAGCGACATTTTCTCTTTGGTGAGACGTGTTAACGTTTCATTTGACCACCAAAGTTTGAGACGTCTCTTCTCTTTTTCTTTTCGGGAGACCTCGATCTCGGTCAAAGGAGTCGGATGTAGGCGATGGGTGACTACGGTGCCTTTTATCGATTACCACTTCTAGGTCGTACAAACGTAATGTGGTACCCTACGTCGAGAAGTCCTACGGACGAGGCGGTTACTCTTAGGCTAATCGTATCCTCTTTTGACTAACTACGAGGCAATTGTCACCTTGAGTTGTGGTGACGTCGGAGCCTTTGTTTGTCGGCTTTTCGGTTCGACATTTGTCTTGTTTCTCTGCATGCATTTAGGGAACGGCTCGGAGAAGATGTTTTGTGTTGATTTTGTACTCTAATCTACCTCATTATACTTCTTATGGAAATTTCGGGACGAAATTTTATAAAGAAATTAGTGTAACATCGTTCAAAATTTATTTTATTTATTCCGGAAGTGAGAGATGGCGTTTTTGCCCACAGGTTGACTTTTCGGTTGACTTTGTGTCGTAACTCGTACGACGCATCCAGTGTTTTTCGACATGCTCGTCGTCTACGGAGTCGTAGGCGCGGCATCAGCTGGTCGGACTTGAACGAATATTTTACGGACGTTGATTTTCGACGTTTCCGTAATTGATTGGTACATTTTTTGAATTATTTGGGCTGGGGCCCACATTTGGCTGCGAGCCACATGGCTCCACTGATTTTGGGGGATTTAGTGCAGGATTGGACCAGTGTCATTCCTGCTTTCTTCCCCTTCCTTCCTTCCTTAACCTACGCAAGAAAAACACCAAACCTTAACTCCCTCTGCGAGCTCACTTCGAGCCATCCTCTCTTGGCCAAATGCCCTTCTTGACTCCCTTGTTCGGTGGCCGGGCTTGTGAGCTCGCGTAGAACCCCGAGCCCGGCCCGAGGAAGTCCGAGAGTACTGGACACCAGAGCCACCAGACGAGGCTCCTCGACCGATTTCAACCCCTCGTTGGTCTGGTTCTTGCTTCAATCAACTCCCGGTCCCGGGGACCTTGCTCGAGCCACTGGCTGGCCGAGTTTGGCCGTGAAATAAACACAGGCGGAGATCGAAGCTCTTTTTGAACCCCGTGGACCTTTCTTCAATTTCCAACCATCTCGGGCCGGTTTTTGGCCTCTCGTAGGTAAGTGATTCCCCTTGACTCCGGCTTCATTTTGCCGTTTGAATCATGTAATTTGGTTGAGAAATGAGTGAGATATGAAGCTTTGAAGTTTTACCCGAGAATCCGGCATCTTTTCCCAGTTCCGGCGACGACGCGGCGGCCGGCACGGCGCGGTGGCGGCGCCGGCGGCCGGAGATCGCGAGATGGCCGTGGCCCGGCGTCATCGGACGGAGTTGGGCCAAGCATGCAGCGTCAGTAGTCGATTGGCCGGTTCTTGGCGTCGGCATGACGTCATCGCTAAACAGAAGCCCAGGCGAGCGCGTTAGCCGGCTCAGCGAGCCGTTGGCCGGCTCGGCCCGAGGCGCGTTGGCCCGGCCCGGCGGCGCGTTGGCGCTCGGCTCACGGCCTCCCCGAGGATTGGCCGCTCGCGCGCATTAATTGTGACGTGGAGCCACGAAGTGGAGCCAAAGGCTCGACCTTCCGGCAGCCGCGTGAGGGCGTGGGAGGTCCGTTTTTGATCTGTTTTCACGTGTCGACTCGTGGCAGCCGTGTACTACCTCGAGGTAGTAGCCATGTTAATTTTGAGGTGTTTTGGACACTCCAAATTACAAAAGCAAGGGATAGGTGTGTATTATTTCGTTAATTCGCTACCTTTTGAGTTAATCATTGTACCGGTGATTTCTCATAGGTGGGGCTATCAGCTACAGGGGCTACCCGGGGCGGAGTACTTCGAGCCGGCTACCTCTGGTGAGTGAGTGGGTCTTTCTTTGATAAAGTATATGTATATACGTATGGCTTTTAGACGCTTTCTTAGAATTGTTAGCGTAGATGCATATTCATTATTACGAGTGTTGGAGGTAGAACACTCGTGCTATATTGCCATGCATGTTTTCATCTTGTTGCTCATCGGTAGATGTATACACCCAGGTATTAGTACTCGGTCTTGTGGCAGGACTAGCGACGTTGGGTAGTCACTATCGATCTTAGCTACGCGACTTTGGATCCATTGTAGGTACTAACTTTTGTCTTAGTTGCACTAGGCAACTCGGACTTGTGTGAGCTGCACTTTGTGCACCCAGTAGCAACGCTAGACTCGCGTCATTGTAGTACTCAGTATAACACTTTTATACCTAGCTTGTTCTGTGGTTTAGCCACTTGGGCATGTGTGTTTACATATGGGTGAGCAAATGTCGATAAATTATTATCGAGTACACGACATTTAAGCAGCAGTGTTTGAGGTTCATGCCTACGGGTATGGCGTATTTTCTCAAATTATACTTGTTTTCAAACGAGGGGTTACTAAACTTTTGAAAACAACGGTTTTATCAAACTGCTTTTTGACCCACTCAGTTTTATGTTTCTGCGCCCTCCCGGAGTTAGTTAGGCTGGGAGCTTGCGGCGTGAATGGCGCGGTGGTATGACAATGTAGGGATTCTTATACGTTTGTATAATTCTTGTATCCCTCCTGCTTGCCCCAGTTCTTGTGTATTCTAAAAATTCTTCACTTTCTGTTTTATTCAATTAAATATTCATTTCTTTTTCTCTAATTTTCTTTTGGCTTTCGTCAAGCTACTTGGTGTGGGCCATCACCTCTCGACACCTGGCTCGTCCGGGATCGGGATGTGACATAATTGGTATTTAAAAAACAATACAATATAATAAACAATGTAAAAAAATAAATTAGATTATATAAAAAAATGTACGTACAAAATATTTAATAATAAAAATAAATTAAAATCCTAAAACGAAATAACTAGTGAGGGGGCTGAGAATCGGATGATAGCATATTCAATGGAATGCCGGACAACTGGAGGGCATGTATGATTTGGCTCATCCGAGCGTCCTGAACCGCGAGCTGGCTTTCCTGAGACGCGAAACGGTTTTTCTGATACGCGAGCTTCTGCTCCTGGTCTTGAACTTGTGCCTTCAACGAGGTGACCTCTTCCGAATTGTTGTTAGAAGATGAGGCACCCTTCTCACAGAGTCGCGCTTTCCCCATCCCTCGGTAAACCCTACCAGGCCTACGACCAAGGGTCTGGTCTAGCGTCTCCGTGAGTATACGAAGACCAGCATCCTAAGTTGGAGTGACGTCCTCGATAGGGGTCTCGGGGGGTAGCTGCGATGCCACTTCTTCGAGAAGAGCATTGCTCTTCTCCACCATAGTGGCCTGTAATAAGGAAAAATATATTATTGTTTATAATAATTATAAAAGGAAGAAAAGTAATAGGTAATTAAAGAAACTTACATGGAGCTGATGAGCCGTCTCATCACCGGGGCGGACATAAACTTCCTCAAACATGTCAATCTCCGGAAACTTTGCACCTTTCTAAAAAAAAAAAAAGGTTAAAATTTAAAATTCATAAATATTAAATTATATTAAAATTTAAAAATGTATAGTAGTTTTACCTGTCGTCGTTCAACCAGTCTATAGGAAAAGGGCTTCAAACCGGAATGGTGGAGAAGTATCTTTTTCGACCTATTTACCGAATTGGCTCGAGAACGTCTCTGTTGAACCCAAAATTTGTTAGTGCATATATGAATTGTTGAGTAAAATGATAAATTAAATGTGTAAACTTACCAAAAAAGTAGGGGAGACAAAATGGTTACATAACCACTCCCAATCATCAGGCCCTCCACCAACTCCGTAGGGCATCCTCGGGCTAAAGTAGTCTCCGCGTCTGGATACGACTTGAAAACTTTGTGGATGTCGGCCTTCCACTCTTTGTACTGATCTTTGAAGAGCCCCTCTATGTAGTTTGTCCGTTTGGCATCAAGGTCCGTAGCATTAAAGTTGACTTGCAAATATAAAACAATATTATTAAAATATACAAAATATTGGACTTCATTAAAAAAAGTAGTAGAAAGTATGGAATACACTCACCGACAGCTCGTTCCACATCGCCACCTTCGTTTGAGCTGAGACTGATCTCTATGACTCCCAACATATTTCAACATATCCTTAAATTTCAACATATTCCAACATATTTGACAATTCCAACTATCCTTAAATTTGACAATTGTTACAGCCTATTTCAAAAATTTGAATTATTTTATTCTCAGAAGTGGGAATTGACGAAAATGCCCCTGGTTGACTTTTCGTTTGACTTTTGCGTCGTAACTCGTACGACTCTTCCCTTTGTATTTTCTTGTCGTGCTCGTCGTCACGAACGCGTGGATGCGAGCAGGATGTCGTTCGGAGTCCTAACAAATATTTTACGGGCGTTGGTTTACCGACGTTACCCGTATTTTTAATTTTGGACAGTTTGGGTTGTTGGGCTGGGGCCCAAATCTTTGTTGGCCCATGTGGCCTATCCCACAAAATATGGGATCTTTGTCCCTGTTTTGTTCGGAACTCTCTCCCTTTTTTCTTCTCTGCAAAACAACAACAAAAGCTTTAAAATTTGTTAATGGCACCCGTGCTCTCCTCCACCTTCACTGGGCCAAACCTTGGCCAACCCAACTTGTAGACCACATTACCATCTTCTTCAACCTCAAATTACCCTCACTTGAACCCTGCAATTCCAGGAAAAACCCAGAATCCAAAGTTTCGAAACTGTCGGCGAAACCCGAGAATTTTCCCGTCGACTTTGCCGGTGATACCAAGCCCAAAAATTTTCAAAATCATCACCATTGTGTTCCTGGATGTCCATTGTACCTTGCTCGAGCCTTGGATGACAGTGGTTGGCCGAGAATCAACAAAACCAAAATCGGCATTTTAGCACCGTGGCTTTTTCCCCATTTTTAGGCCACTTCTGGCCAGCTTTTGGCCCCCAAAATGGTAAAATCTTATTCTCCTCACTCCTAGCTTCATTTTGGTACTTGAATCGTGCATTTTGGCCTTGAAATGAAGAAGTTATGAAGCTTTGAAAATTACCCAGAAATTCCAACAAAAATTCCCAGATTCTGGCAGCTGGCGCCGGCGATCGGAGTTTGGTAGGGATGACCGGCGCTGACGTCAGCAAACCGGGTCAGACCGGCCTTGCTGACGTCAGAAAACCGGTTCAGACCGGCGCTGACCGGCTCGGCTGAGCCGCGCGTGGAGCTGCGCGTGAGACAGCGCATGGAGCCGCGCGTGGGGGCGCGTGGGGACTCCGTTTTTGATTCCGTCTTCGCGAGGCGACTCGTGACGACGCGTACTACCTAGGGGCAGTACGTATGATATTTTCGAGGTGCTTTGGACCTCCTGGTTGAGCAAACAAGAGATAGGTGTAATTAATTAGTTAATTAGTAACCTTTATGAGTTTAATCATTATTACGGTGATATCTCATATAGGTGAGACCTAACCAGAGGATTACCAGGGCTGCCCAGGACAGGGGGGGCTACGACCCGGCTACCTACAGGTGAGTGAGTGGGTCTTTGTTTTGATAAATGTATATGTACGTATGGTTTTTCAATGCTTTCTTCAAACTGTTAGCATAATTCATATCATATACGTTTGTTGGAGGTAGAACATTCGTATTATATTGCCATACATGTTTTATATATAGTCCTTGTGTATTGTGTGACCTACAGTCCGTGGCCGACTAGCCTTGACGCTTGGAGTAGTCACTACCGCATCGCTTACGCCTTGATCCATTGTAGGGTACTAGTTCGCTCTAGGCTGCACTAGGCAACCTCGAACTTGTGTGGGATCGCACTTTGTGCACCAAAGACTTAGCATTGACTCAAGGCTATCAGGAGCACTCCACAGACATCGTTATACCTAGCCTGCTCCCTTGTGGTTTAGCCACTTGACTCAGGTGTTTACATATGGGTGAGCATGTCAAGAATCATTATTGGGGAGTACCCAGTGTATTTTCTTATAGTATTTTGAGGATCATGCCTCGAGGGTATGGACGCATTTTCTCAAACTATACTGTTTTCAGCCGAGGGGTTAGTAGACTTTGAAAACAACGGCTTTATGAAACTTTGCTTTTTGACCCACTCAATCGCTTTATGTTTTGCGCCCCCTGGGCATTCATTGCCAGCCGACGCCGAGACGCTATGGTATGACAATGTGTGTGTTCTTACCTTGTAATTAATTTGTATCCTCTACTATGTTCACAACTTATTATTTTATTGATTATTCTCTCCGCCCGCACACCCGTGCACTCGAATCCCTTATTTAATTCAATTTTCCTTATTTATTCTTCTCAATTTTTCTAAATGGTTTTCGCTACCTAACACGTGTTTGACAAGACTTCCCGACACCTCGCGGTTCGGGACGGATGTGTCGATTGGCACGTAGCATGGTTTTCGCAACCTAGGCTCTTCCTTCCGTGATTTGCACTGCCTGCTGGGGTGTCGACTAAAATTTCGGTGAATCATGGCTATCTCTTCTAGATTCTATTACCTCACAATATTGTTCTCAACACACTCGTTCGAACTCGAGTCGTGAATCTTTGTTCTTGAATCTTGCTCTTGAATTGAAAATTTTTCTAACTCTACATTCCTATTGTTTTTCCTTGGGTTAATTCTAAGTTCTTCTTAGTGTCATACCACCTCGACGCCGTGTATTATGCAGCTTTTGGTAGTTTTCCCAATTTTGACATTGTCGCTACTTTTCCTGGTACGCTGTGAGAATTGGTACTTAACTCGCAGGCGTAATTCTCGAAGCTTGGTTGGACGTGAATTGGATGTTACGTAGGACGCTTGACGTTATTTATTAACTAACAATGGAATCACACCGAATCGTGAAACCTGTGCCAAATGTCGTATTTCTCGTATTTCTCGGGAGTGTAGTGTCGCTTGGCACAATGGATGAATTTTTTCATCAAGTGCTTCCTTGGGAATCCACGCTGCGATGCTGGCGAACCTCGTTGACTAACTCTTCGTGTTCAACAAGTTCTAGTGGACTAAATTGTGAGACCTAGTTTCACAAACCCATTGCACTCCCATGGTGTTTTACACTTTAACGACGATCAACCCACGGGTAACGCTGCTGTGCGGAACAATAGTGTTGCTTATTCACGGACACACCCCACCCCGATACCCACGTGATACCGAGTGCGAAAAAGTGTGCTCAAGCCGACACTAAGTGCATTTAAGTCATTAAATGCATGACAATACTGATGAAAACTAAATTATGTTGTATTGAAGTTATAAAATCCAATGTCAATGTGCATATGGTTCGAGCTTACTAATGTTGAATGAAAAAACAGTTTATAATCGAGTTCCTAGAATCTCTATCCATAATGTGGATGGATATTATTATAGAAACTCTAAAGAAAGATAGATCCCTACATGGTCGGACGATGTTCGTAGCTTCGCACGCAATATCATCTCGCTGATCGCGCTGATGCGCTTATCACTATGTCCTCGGGTGGGGCGAAAAACAAAAGTGTGAGTGGACAAAAATAAAAGTTTTCGCAAAACCTTTCTCTCTTTTCAAACATATTAACCCCCTATTTGAAAATCCGTATAATTCTAAAACATACTATCATAGTATAGTTCAAAAGGTACTTTATGAATATATCAAACATATCAAAAGGTGTAATAATCATAAATCGCCATTTCAGCACCCAATACTATAATACGGAAACCATCACAAGGTATATGCGCGATCACCCAAGTACGGTCGAGGAATTCGCCTCAATCACCGTACAAGCTCAATCGTTATTCAATCATTTTGTACCCGCACCACACACACATAAGCTTATAGCTTACAGCCACACACACCCAAGTCCTTACGAGTGGGGCTTCCCATAAACAAACAATAATCGTGAAGATGCTTGCACTAAGGTATTTACTCTGACAATACCCTGGAGTATGTGCTATGCGTGACCCAAACATGTGAGAACTCGGCCCCACGGGTACGGTAATTCAGACTACAACGTAGGCCGAAAAGATACCCAGTGTGTTTGAAAACATACATACATACTCATGTGTTTAGAGATAAGGCGGCCAACAACCATTTCATACCTCCGTGTCATTTAAAATTGCATAAAATAATATTTCCCACAAACGGAAATCTAACAAACACAACACAAATTCACCAAATCATAGTCCAAAACCATTTACTAAAGTAACCATACATAACCAAACCTTATATAGTCTAATATATTTCTATGGTCAAGCCAATAATCAAATATCAATTTATCCATAGAAATATCATATCTCAAAATAGTTTCACAATATATATATATACCCATATATATCACATAAGCATCACGTAATCAAAATCATGCTTCGAAACCATTTAGAATCATATAAATATCCAAATTATAAATATTTCAAAGCATAGAAATCATTTATTTAAACAAAGTCCATCTACAAAAAGATCTATGAATCTCCTCTGCAGTTGTCCTTGGTAATCTGTATGAATGATCGATTTAAATATTAGTGGTAAACAAAATTAGAACTTCTTTAAAAGCAAATTAAAAAGAACTAGAAAAAACCCCAAACAGTTGACTATTTTACTAAAACGGGCTCAAAATTACTTCCTGAGCCCGAATCTACAGCCGCTGCTGCCGCTGCTGCCACGTGGCACAAGACGCAAGAGCCAACACGCGCCGGAAACGGCTTGGACACGCTGCCACGCTGCCGGAAAGGTTCTACGCACGAAGACGTTACCGGGCGCGTGAAACAAGACACAATGGGCGCTGTCGCTAATGCTGGGCCGGCGTTGCACGCCATCGCCACGTTCGCTGTCGCCACGCCAGACGCGGAGCCACCACGCGCGGCCGACGCTACCGCACGCTACCGCCGACCGCCGCTTTCATTAAAAGCTTAATCAATATAATTTTGGATTTTAATATGTTTTCAGATCGTTAGGAATATTCGTTGGTCATAACGAAATATTCTCAGTTTTCCTGCGCTCGGTCGGCCGGAGCGTCACGGCTACTGTTCGGACCGGGAAATTTTCCCGAAATTAATCCAAAAAACTTCAAAATTCATATCTTCGCTCTTTGGCCAAAATCAACGTGCCATATATCAAATTGAAGGTATCGACTTCAGTAGAATATTTTCATATCAATTTGTGTAAAATGTAAAAATTCACTTACTTCATTGAAAATCGCCGGAAAGCTTCTCAAACCTAATTCGTTTCTCTCTCAAAATCGCACTTTAAATGGGACGTTTTATATCAAATTGAACCTACTCAATCCAATAAAACAACAAGATGGTCTCGAGGTTTACCTTTGGTCTGCTTGCACGGTAAAATAGATTTTACGCTCAAAACCGTTCGACTTTGCTTGAATCCGCTGCTCGGTTTGAGATTCTTAAGACGCGGGCCCCACCCAAAATGACGAGAGGATCACGTTGGTATAAATTTTGGGCTTACTCGCTGGCAGGGTTTTAAGGATTCAACCAAGATTAGGTTTGCCTGTAGTTTTCAATAGAGAGAAAATGGGGAGAGAAAGTTATGGTGCAGGGTGCTGAAATGTGCGTAATGACAGGGTTGGCCGCTGTGCAGCCAGCCAAAACCCACCCCACACACCAGAGGGAAAATTACCAAAATGCTCCCCTACACTTTAAAGTCAGAAACGCCTGCTTAAAACTTCAATTGAGCTTCATTGCTTTGCGCCCACGCTGCTCGTGTCGGCTTAGCACATCAAGAATATGTAAATAAATAAATTTTCACAAGTCGTCACGAAAAGTCAACAAAGTCAACCTTGACCTCAGTGGGTATTTTGGTCATTTCATATAAATTTTGGGACGGTCACTGTGATCGGCCTTTCGACTTCTTGTGGTTGTTTTTGGCAATCGACGGAAGATATCGGGCCGGTACTCAACTTGTTAGCAGCTGAGGCTTCTGAGACGGATTTTCCTCTTGATTATTCCCACCACTTTCCATTTTCATTTGGAAATGGAAAATTATCACCGTGAAATTTTGTACCATACTTTCCGCACGTGGACGATCGCAATGACTTTTCGGATGATCGAACCGAACCTTTGCTGACTTTTCTCTCGTTAATTCATGACTACTACTTTTCGACAATTGGAGCAAAATTTCTCTATCTTCGAAGTTGTTGTCGTAATCCACGCGGGAGCCTGCACGACTGCTTTGTTTTCTCAGAGTGACTACCCCTTCGAACGTCGAAGAACTCTCCGTACCTTCTGGGAGTCAACGCTTTTCCGTCTACTCATGACTTTGTCATTCAATCGATCATCTTCCCACTCGTGGTATGTGTGGCTATCTTGTATCCTTCGCTTTTGGGCGAATTTGGTGAGGATTGCTTATCTACTAGTGACTATGATTGACTATAACTGCTTTTTGACTTTGGCGAGGACGCGTATCAACTTTCAAAGTGCGCGAACCTTTGGGTTTAACCTTTGTTTTCGAACTCCGACGGGGAACCAACACCCGCAGGTCAGGGGAGACAATCATCTTTTGGTCCCCGAAGGAATCGTCTTCGCCTGTGGTTGTTCGCCTTGAATCATCCAAAGAAGGGAATCAACTCCAAAGATAGTCGTGGTGGGTGATTCACCTGAACCCGCTGCGTTAGTCAGTAATTTCAACCAGTCTTATCTGCTCATTAATAGTCATTTAGACATCGCCAGCCCTTCTGTAAGTGAGTAAAGTTTGAAACCGGAGTGCATATCTGGATAACAATACAATTAACTATGTCTATGTAATCGGCAAAAATCCCGGCTTTAGGCTGTTTATTCTCCAATCGAGTGAGGTGTTTGCACCTTATCATTTAGCCTTTACTTCTGGAGAGGAAGACTACATGCGAGGTGCCTCACAACTGGTAAATTTCTCTCTTGTAATTATATCCATTCAGATACCCTTTCTGTTAAGCCGGCAGTTTCAGTGTGCACGGTGAGGCTTGTAGCTTTAGTTAACGCAAACGCCGAGCAGATGCCCGGAAGATCTCTGATTCTGACACTGGTGCGTATTTATTTCTAACCTTTATTTTAGAGTCCCATTGACTCCGTGCTGGACTAGACTTGTTATTCCGCCCATTCAGTTGATTTTCAGGCCCACATTTGCATTTTATTTCCACGAGCATGGGAATCGCTTATGCCGCGGGAGGCGAAGCTCCTGGCCTTTATCTTTTTAGATTATCGATGATACCTTGTTATCATCACTAATTCTTGTATCAAGCTGCCAATCTCATTCCTCCGGATATCGTGGATTTCAACGTGATCCTGTGGAACGATTGGTTACACCGCTTTCATGCTATCGCGGGGTTGTCACGGAGGTTGTCACCTTTCGCCACCTGGCATGTTAATCGCGGATGTTTACCACGAGCACCGGAAATCGATCGTATTGATTTTCAAAATTTTACGAAGCAAATGTGGAAACTGAGTTCGGGTTGTGATGGTTGTATCACACTCTGGTGTCGAAGGTGAAATTTCTGCCGACGATGTACCGCTTGTCAACAAATTTCGGGATCTTTCCGACGATCTACCTGACTCACCGCCGATCGAGGAAGTGGAATTCACCATCGATCTTTCAGCACCGATTCTATTCTCTCTCTTACCCTTATCTTTGCCCACCGTAGCGCAAGGGAGCTTCTAAGATTCACTCTCGTGAACTTTTCTCGCTGGGTGGATCTGCTTAGCCTTGCACTTCACCTTGTGGAGCTTCCTCGTCTTGTTGTTCAATTGAAGTGACTAAGATCTTTAAGACTTCAGACGATTATAGTAACTCGAATTCCATGACGATTAAAACCGTTATCCCCCGCCCAATCGAAGGATCTTGTGACTAGCTCCGAAGTGCACATGTTTTCTTTAAGATCGATCCAAGTCCATTATTGCCACCAAGATCAAGAACGTTGTCAGAAAGCCATCACTTTCTCGACTCGCTATAGCCTTACGAAGCTTTTTGTCATACCTTACTGATTGACAAACGCTCCAAGAAATTTTCTCATGGACTTGGATGAATCGAAAAGACTTCTCGCCCGTATCTCGACAAGTTTGTGATAGTCTTTGGCCGGTGACATTCTCGTTTTCCACATCTCGAGGTCTGCTCAAGCAAATACTTGCGCTGGTCTTATGGAAGTTCAGAGTTTCACTTTATGCCACTCGAAGCACAATTCGGGCTTACTTGTGTCTTTCTCGGCACATAATTTCTCATGTGATGGTATTCCTGTTCGCATCCCCGCATGTTGGGTAATCTATGATTTTCTCAGGCGACCGCGAACGTTACTGGGAGATTCAAGCTTTCTTGGAGAGATGCCTGCTATCACCGACAAGTGTGGAAGGACTTTTCTTCTTTTGCCCCGCTTCTCTCACGAAACTTGCCAGAAAGATGTGAATTTTTGTGTGGGACGTTGACCACATCAAAATTTTTCCAATTATCAAGTTTTGTCTTACTCCCCGCTTCTTATTAGCACTTTCCACAACGAAGGGTGAATTCACTAGGTTCATAGCGATGCGTCATTGAACGTGGGTCGATTGGCGCGGTTAATACAACATGGATGGATAATCTCTCATGCCTTTAGACAGCTGAACCTGGCATGAGATGAATTCATCCTACCCATGATTCGAGCCCGTAGCCCATTATGTTTGCCCGAAGATTTGGCTTATTCACTCATCCCTTGGTGCGACGGCACTCTCTACCACCACCAAAGTTCGAGGTGTCTTTCTCTTGTGGGACCCCTCAATCTCAACAAAGCGAAATTTACGGAGCCGAGAGTGACTACGACAGACTATCGATTACCACTCCTGGACAGTAAATGTGTGACTGTGCCCTCAAATAAGCCTTTTGGACGATCAATACTTCTCGCTAGTCATATCCCCTTTGATCAACTGAGGCATTGGTGTCACCGAAAATGTTGACGAACACTTTAAGCCGCCTTCTCTGTTCTCGTACAATTGTTATTTCTTCTCCTCGCATCCCTTTCGAGTGGAGCATCTGGGAGAGATGTAGTGTAAAATAGTTTAGTACTCATCTACCTTATCAGACATTTCCTCTTATGGAAATTTGTGGACGAAATTTTTATAAGGGGGTAGATTGTTACAAAATTTCGTTTTGAAAAATTTGAATTCATTTTATTCTGGAGTTGCGGAATTGACCTAAAATGCCCTGGTTGACTTTTCGCTTGACTTTGCGTCAGAACTCGCATTTCCACTTCTTCCCCTTTGTATTTTCTGTCGTGCTCGTTGTCGCGAACGCGCGGACGCGAAAGGACGCCGCTCGAGTCCGAACCCCGTTGGCCCATGTGGCCTATCCCACAAAATCGGGATCTTTTGTCCCTGTGTCCTAACTCTCTCCCTTTTTCTTCTCGCAAAACAACAACAAAAGCTTTAAAATTTGTTAATGGCAATCTTTTCGTGCCTCTCCACCTTCACTCTACAAACCTTGGTCAAAACCAACTTGTGCACTACATTACCATCTTCTTCAACCTCAAATTACCTCACTAACCCCCGCACTCCAGAAAACCCGTAATCCAAAGTTTCGACACCGTCGACGTAAACCCGAGAATTTTCCCTGGCCGACTTTGCTTCTGGGATACCGAGCCCAAAACTTGTCAAAATCATCACCATTGTGTTCTCGGATGTCCATTGTACCTTGCTCGAGCTCTCGGATGACAGTTATTGGCCAAGAATCAACAAAACCAGTTCCGGTGCATTTTAGCACCGGTTTTTCCTCGTTTTCAGGCCACTGCCTGTTTTTGGCCCCTAAATGGTAAAATCTTATTCTCCTCACTCCTAGCTTCATTTTGGTACTTGAATTGTGCATTTTGGCCTTGAAATGAAGAAGTTATGAAGCTTTGAAAATTACTTAGAAATTCCTACTAAAATCTTCCTGTATTCTGCATGATTTGGGCCGATACCCAGACCGGGGAGTTTTGTAGGGATGACCGGTGTTGACCGCCTCGCGGAGCTGGTTAAGGTTTGCCTTACCGTTCGGCCTGCTCGCTGCCAGAACTGAGCCGCTGCGGTGGAGCCGCGCTTGCGAAGGCTTTCGAAAGCCGCGCGGTGGGGGCGCGCTGCGTGACTCCTTTTGATTCCGCTCGCGAGTGCGACTCGTGACGCACGCCGTACTACCTAGGGGCAGTACGATGATATTTTTCGAGGTGTTTTGACCTCCTGCTGAGCAAACAAGGATAGGTGTAAATTAATTAGTTAATTAGTAACCTTTTATGAGTTTATTCATTATTACTTGATATCTCATATAGTGGGAGACCTATCCGCAGGATTACCGGGCTACCCAAGATCAAAGGACCGCTACCTACAGTGAGTGAGTGGGTCTTTTGTTTTGATAAATGTATATGTACTTATGGTTTTTCAATGCTTTCTTCAAACTCATAGCATAATTCATATCATATACGTTTGTCGAGGAACATTCAATATTATATTGCCATACATGTTTTATAACGTTGCTCATCGCAGGTGTATAACACCCCGTATTAGTACTGGGCCTTTGTGGCCAGGATCAGCCTTTACGCCGTGAGTAGTCACTACTAAAGACGCTACGCAGTTTTGGATCCATTGTAGGTACTAGCTCTGCTCCCAGTCGCACCAGCAACTCCGAATCTCGCGCGATCGCACTTTGTGCACTAGCGCTAGCGTTAGACTCGCGTCATTGTAGTACTCAACAGACATCAAGAGTACCTAATTGCTTCCCTTGTGGTTTGCTTCACTTGGACTCGTGTGTTTACATATGGGTGAGCATGTCGTAAGAATCATCTAGAGTACCCGTGGTATTTTCTGTAGTATTTCGAGGTCATGCCTCAGTATGACGATTTTCTCAAACTATACTTGTTTCTCAGCCGAGGTTAGTAGACTTTTGAAAACAACGTTTTATCAACTTTGCTTTTTGACCCACCACCATTTTATGTTTTGCTACTCTCCGTAGGATTAGTTGGCTTAAGCTTCGGCGTCTAGACGCGGTGGTATGACACAATGGTTCTCACTCAATTAATTTGTATCCTCTTACCTCGCTCTGTAACTTATTATTTTATTACTATTCTTCCGCCCAGACACTCGTGCACTCCCACCCTTATTTAATTCAATTTTCCTTATTTATTCTTCAATTTTTCTAAATGGCTGCCACCTAACACGTGTTTGGTTAAGACTTCCCCGACACTGGCATGATCCGGATCTGATGTGTCAACAATTCCAACACATTCCAACATAGTCCAATATATCCCAACATATCCTTAAATTCCAACATATTCCAACATATCCAACATATTTGGATACAATTCCAACTATCCTAAATTTGACAATTCCCGAACATATCCACATTCACACAACATTTCAACATGTTTGACAATCGAGCAAATGTGTTCGAACATGCAATTACAATGAATCAGATCAGATAATAATTGACAAAAATGAAAAAGATTGTGTGGCAGTATATTACCTATCTCACAGCTCTCGCCGACTGGGAAACCTGTGCCCAGGCTCCCTGCCTGGACGTTGGTCGTGGAGCCCGATGAGCACCATCACCACAGGAACGCCACCGAGGTGCTGGACTGCACAGCGCCCCTGCAGACATCCTTAGCGCCGATTGCAGCGGAGCCAACTAGCACTAGAGCGAACTAGAAATCAAACCCGAGACCAGAATTGAGCTAACGGCAAATTGTTAAATAAAATGACATATGCATATTATAATAACCCAATGCAAAAAGCTCCGATCCTACCAAGCTCTCTACCACTTTTCTCACAGTGCAACTTAACTACTAATCACATTGAAAAGCATATGGAAATTTCCATTCTCTCCAAATCGCTTTCTTATTTTAATTAGTTATGAATATGCCTATCAAGTTATATCTCGGTCTTAGTCATTATTATTTTTATTCTTGAGGTGCAAAAATGATCGCATTTGCCCTTGGTTGACCTTTCTGCTGACTTTTTTGCGCCAGAATCGTACTGCGACGCATTCACTTGTATTTCTTGACGTGCTCGCCGTGATACGAACGCCAGATCGCTGAGCCGACGTCGCTTGACTCCTAACGAACATTTTACGGCGCTGGTTTTGACGCTTCCGGGAATTTATTTTTAGTTTGCTTAATTATTCACTGCACGACGGCGAGGCCAGCGTGGGCTCATCCTCAAATTGGGGGATTTTGTCCTGGATTGGGAATCTGTCCCTTCCCTCCTTCTTCCCGGGTTCTCTCGGTGAAACAAAACCAAAAGCTCCTGGGTACTTCTGGTGACACCTGTTTCCTGAAGCCCATGGTGGTCAGCCCACCTTGTCTCACTCTTCACCATCTTCATCGGGCCCCTGCCTTGAAACCCAAAGAACCACACTCAAACCTGCACCCAGCGTAAATTCCGTAACTTGCTCGACACCAGCTTTTCCGACGAGCCTCCTCGTCGCATTTGGACCACGCTCATCCCTTCCTCGCTACTCAAACACCCCATCGAGGTCCCCAAACCGCCAAGCCAGCCTGGGTATTACGGCCGAGATCGATCGAGTTTTGAAGCCTGAACCCTGGCCACTTGAACCCAAGTGGCCTTTCAAATTCCGCTAACTCCAAATGAGCTTGGGCCCCAAAGGTGGTTGGCTTCACTCCAGCCTTCATTTTGGCTTTTGAATCATTGAATTCTGGCTGAGAAATGAGTGAGATATGAAGCTTTGAAAATTCTGTAAATCCCAATTTTCCGAAGCCGCGACGACGCAAGGTTTGATACGCCACAAGGGCGCTGGCTGAATCGGAAAAGACTAAAGTGGTTTGACCTGCCGATGACGCTGGCCCCAAGACCGTTGGGATCGGCAGCCGACGCTACAGACCGCCACCTGGGACGACTGACGGCCACTATTGACCAACCTACTGAAATGAGCCGAAGTTGGACCTGGCCAATGGCCACTGACCAAATAAGGCTGGAGTCGCGCTGCGGAAGCCGTGCAAGGCGTGAGCCGACCCGCTCCGACTCTTCAAGCCGCGCTGCGCAGTGCTGTGAGGTCCAAATTCACTCTCGCTTCACTGGTCACTCGTGACGTTACTTTTGAAAATTACTCCTGGGTAGTATGGTAGTTAATTTTCTTGGTAAGCCAATCTCCAAATTGAGAAAACAAAGCGATAGGTTTAATTAATTAGTTAATTCAAGATCCTTACGAAGTTAATCATCGCACGGCGATATCCAGGTGAGACCAATGGTATTGGCAGGCGACGTGGTGCTACAAGACACGCTGCCCACGGCGGCGGTTTTGGGCTTCGACCAAACTCCGTTCAAGTTTCCGAACGCCGTTTTCGTATTTTCAATTACTTTATTAATCTTGGGTGTTCCAAATAGGTTTACTGCACTTCTTGGCGCTGAGGACGTATGCTTGGACTTCCCTACCTGGTATTTGTGAGTGGGCCCTTTCCCTATATTATTTAAATGTGTTTTATTTTGGGAAATTATATCGTGGTTTATTGCCCACATTAAATTGTGGTTTCAAATGGGTATTTTTATCTATTCTTGGTAGACCTTGTTATATTAATTTATTACCTCGCTTTTACTAGTTTCAAACAAGAGCTGCAGACCATGGAAATTAGTGGGCTTTGGGCCCTATTACTTCCATTTGGGAATTATACCATTAAATTGGTGAATCTAGATTTATCTATACGTCAGACATAGTATCGATCCGGCACTATTTTAGGGGAATTTAGGGAATTAAGTATTTCTTAATTCCCTATCAGTACCTATTTGCGATTATGGGTTTTTATACTCATTGACTGCCTTAGGCCGTATTAGCTAAATCTTAGATATGGTAAACTTCACCGTATTTTGGGTTCACCTAGTTTGCCATTAAGTTGGTATTTCTGGGCCTTATGTACCCATGTGGCGATTCTTGGTATTTCACGTATTATAGTTATTAGACGCTGGTATTTCTGTACTATTCGATAATACCATATATACATTGATTAGTTTCGAGGGCATCCCTTATCTGGGAAATTACCTCACATTGTTTTATGAGTATTTCTCGAGTAGGTTTTTATACGCTCAACTAGGTTGCTAAGATTTGTTGTTGTGGACTGTCCGGCCAGGACTCACTTCACGTGATGGGATCACATGCACCGATACGCCACTATGGACCCATAGTAAAGCACTGTTTAGGTCGTGCATGTTGACTTCAACTCTGGGGTGATAGCTTTTATTAGCTGTACTTCACGTGATCTAGCACATGAGCGCACTATTATTTATATACATCTGTAACAGCCATGACACATATCTCAGATGAACTTGTGTGTTTGCAATACCTAAACGAGCATCTATTCTAGTCTTGATTGTGAGGCCAGACCACTTTCACGTGGATTGTTCACACGCACCAACGCTCACTATGAATCCATAGTAGGTGCTACTGTCAGGTCGTATGGACGACTCGAACTTGTCGGATGCGCAGATGCTCAGCCTTCACGTGATTGTGTATATGAGCGCTATCTTATAGTTTTATATTGTGGTGTTTTCACCGGAGCACTCGATGCCACGGGGCATTTATTTGGTTTACTGCTTTCCAGAGATCCTTATTTTACGAACCTTCTGGGGTAGTATTTTTCTCATTTAACTATGTATCTTCCTCATCGCTTCTACTCGTAGTATATTTCCCGTACTTACCTGCTTTTCTACCTACTATTATAGTACGTCAAACGTTTTCCAACCAATTACTTGATTTTTTAATCTGGCGAGGGGTTACTATTTTCTTCTTCCCGAAAAACAAAGGTTTTTTACAAAATGACTACTATTGGCCCAATTTTCACCCTTTTGTTTTGCGCCCTCCAGGTTTAGTGGTCGAGTCGCTCACGCTCGAGGCGTGGCATGACGAAGCGAAATTCCTTGGTATGGTGTTATACTGGTATTCCGCACCATGCACGATTACTCTGTTGTATAAATTCTCCGCCGCATACATTTGTGTACACATTGATCTCAATTTATTCAATTCATTTCAGATTAATCCAAATTGGCTTTCGTCACCCCACGTGGTGTGCTCGCCAGCACATCCGACTTTGGTGTCCACGTGTACATCCGGGTCGATGTGTCACCTACTACAAGGTGTGATGTGTTATTATAATATTCCAATTAATCTTAGTGCCACAAATTGTACCCTACTCTCTTTCATCTCAGTTCGTACTCCATACAATGTATATATCTAAAATGCTTTACATACTATTGAAACCGAAGGGTAAACTGTATTTAATCGATCCGACTTTTTAAAGACTGAGATGTGCATGGGGCAGGCTAAGGAGCAACTGTCATGTACTATAGGAGGGTGCAGAAGTTGTATGAGCCAAGGATTTGGAAGTTTAAAGAAATATTAACAGACATATTAATATCGGTGGAAATGTCCGTAAAAAAATATAAAATGATCACAGCTTCTTTACTATAAAGCATAAGAGTTAAATTTGAAACTTCTACAAACTCCAAATCAACAAACAATTCATCAATATTACACAATACTGCACTCGTGCTAGAAAGAGTTCTAAAACAATGTATTCGTGCCAATTAGATTTGAGTCTGGCGGTTATGCATCATGATATTGTTGGATATAGAACAACAATCAATGATAATTTTATTTATGCTAATAATTAAATACAATCTAACAATTGCAAGAGATATAAACAATACGAAATAAATTTAAGAAAAACAGACGAGGTTTGCGTATCGCAATGTCCTTTAGAAATGTTAATTTCTGGCCCCTACTCGTGTGCTTGTTTGTTGGACGCCTCACACCGATTCAACGATCTAAGTCAAAATTCCAGCAATCGAAAATTGACTGGCGAAAATAGAATGTGGTTCTCTCGGGGCTTGGATGGTTTGCTTACGGAGATTTCCAATGCGTAATTCTGATACCTAAATGCCATGCAAATGTATGAATATATAGAGTATGGATACCGTCGCAATGCGCATTTAGAACGCGATGCTGATCATGAGAGGTATTCAAGAAATGATGCTTGCTCGGGTGCTTCTTCAACTCCGCATTTCATCTCAAAAGATGAGTTTGTTTGGAAGAACAAAATCTTAAACTGAAAATAAACAATAATAATTAATTAACGGATTTAATTATTAGAGCCGTGAGCTCAAACCCAAGGCCTATCTTTTTGACAATTAATTACTATTAATTATATATTAATTATTAATTAATTTTCACACCCCAAAGCCCAAACCCAAGATTGGAGCCCAATTTTCCTCTCCATAGTTCCATTACTCCAATCACTTTGTAAGAGGTACAAAGCCTTATAAAGGGTAGGAACTTTTGGTGGTGATCAATGTGGAACAAAGAATGGTATTACTACTCAAACATCTCCAATAGATATCACAGCCCTAATTTTATGAAGTAATGCGCTTGGGTTTGAAATTAACCTCCAACACTATCCCTGCGAAATCCATGCATATGCATGTAGACGTTGCGTAAATTGGCCAATAAAACGGATCAGCATGGACCACTTAATCCCAACCAAATACTCCCTCTAGCTTTCGAGGTTGATTTTCAACAGATTATAGTTCTGATTAACCAAGTTATTTAGTGTATTGGTTCAATTAATCTAAGCACATTACAACTGTACACACAAAATATATATATATTTTGTAGCTCCTGGTCCTTGCCATTTAAGATTTAATAGACTAGTATTATCCCCTTGCTTAACGTTTTAATAGCTTACAAAGATGAATTTACTGTCTTAGATAAAATAATTTTTGCAACATTTTTGCTTACATAATGTTGTTGAGAAATAATTATTGCTCCCATGCTAAAATTAAGGAAACCAATACTTGTTTCTGCAATGGAAAGTATAGTTGTGGAAAATCCAAAATCGTTTGTTGTACAAAGTATACAAAAGTAATGTAATTTGTGACCTCACATTTGACCTGCAAAACATACTTGAAAGCAGCTATACTTTTCCCTCTTCTATGAAGCTTGAAACTGACAATAAGGGTTGAGATTTACATTGAACAGGCCCAACATTTTTCTGAATTATGACATATACCTTCTACAGGCATTGATCATGTACAGTTCCCAAAAACAGCAAGCGATTACACCAACTGGTGTTCAATCTGTGAGTAAAAAACACTCACGCTGAGCAAAATTGCCTAGCTATTGTTTGTTTGCTATTAATTCACCCAAAACCACAAACATAGTACACACACTGCATAATGCAGACACACACACACACTGCATACTGCACACACACACACTGCATACTGCACACATACTGCACTACATTTACACACACACACACACTGCATACTGCACACATACTGCACTACATCTTCACACACACACTGCATACTGCACACATACTGCACTACATTCACACACACACTACATACTGTTAAATGAATAATCTGAAAAAGTAGAAGTTATATTTCAAAAGAAAAGGGGGAAATACATCCCAAAAAAATGGTGATGAGCTAAAATTTATGTTACAATATGTGACAGTAATTCAGAAAATCATGTGTGACAAAGTAATGATGTACAAGTACCGGGATTGTCCATTTACCAATTTCACAATAGGTTTTCTTACATGATCATCAAATATGTATTAAAGTTTCCAGTTTTATTTGATGAATAAATAATAAGACATGAAAGAAAGAAGTTATGACTTACTCCTCTTCAGCTTCTTTTATGTGTTTCACATTTAGTAACCTTTCTTCTTTGACAGGCTGAGGTTAAACAAGATCTTACAGCTGAAGCATTTGAAAGTAAGAAGAATAAACTTTGAGCTGGGAATGCGCTGCTTTCAGATTCAGAGTCCAATATAAAAATCTTTGAAGGAGATTTTACAAATATGAAAAGATAATAATCATGCAATAGTCAAAGAATTTCACATCCTCATCACATTTTCTCGCATCCAAACAAGCACTGAAAATGTGGCAAAAATCCAGCTCAAAATTACCAGCGGCAAAATAGCGATTAAAGGCATAAATCTCATCTCATGTCGGCTGGGTAAAGTAAGGTGCGCGACATGTGCCAAGCGCCGCAACCTAGGCATTAATGGAAGATAACGTAACACTTTTGGAATCTCTAATGTGTTTTTATTTAGGTGTG
This sequence comes from Gillenia trifoliata, assembly GCA_018257905.1. Classification (NCBI taxonomy): domain Eukaryota; kingdom Viridiplantae; phylum Streptophyta; class Magnoliopsida; order Rosales; family Rosaceae; genus Gillenia; species Gillenia trifoliata. The sequence goes on along the minus strand of CM031080.1, from coordinate 13,866,972 downwards.
ATTTTATATCTCGGCTCATTACAAATGGTGGCATTTATCCAACTCTTGTTTTCCTTATAGAACAATATACAATTATTTACACATGCATGGATTTTTCATACCCTAAGCCTAGACGTTTAAAGACTCTTCGGGAACTTTTTTATGATCTTTTAGGCAAACAATTGTATTTGGAAGCATCCTCTTCACAATACCCATAAAGTAGTCATAACACCGGTTTGACATAGGAACTTCATCTCTTCTCGCATGAACTCCACAATCGCCGTGAAGAACCGAAAAAAGTCTCTACAACCCAGGTATAATTCTTGCTTGGCATTTTTCAATAGCTTTCATACTTATCGAATGCTTCCTTATCCATGCAGGGAGGCACGCCATCCCCCCCCTCCCTCATTGTCATTGCTCGAGGCTTTTATTGGATAACAAATATTTCATAATACCCATGACTCTGTCATTACCAGATAAATTTCCTTCACTCAGTCTTCTCGCATGTGACTAGTACGAAGATCGAAGCATGATGTAATGGATCCCCGCGGATGATTCCATCTCGTATAGGTCTCATGGCCATCCCACTTCTACCAAATGATGGCGAACATTGGTCGTGGGTCTCCCATATATGATTGTTACACGACCTGGCATGTACACTTGTTGCGAGAAGCGCTCTCTGTCGTGTCTCGTTGGTAAATTCAATAAAATTATCTACTCTTTCCATATATTCAAAGCACATTCTGTCGATTCTCAGATTCACTGGCTCTGCTCCATTTTTCCCCGTTACCACATTAAAGAGAGAGAGAGAGGAGCATTAGAACAATCTCAACTATGTCTCTACCTTGCTGCCTAGTAGTGCCCTATCTTATTCGGAAAGTGCACATGTGTGTCTCGTAGTTTACAGATTCACCAAGATTAGATTTCGACGTGGGTGTTCTTTTTGGCAACATTCCTACAGTTTTCCGGGCGTATGATCGAGATATCAAACACCTACTATGGACTCGAAGAACGTGAAGAAGATGTTACCAAAACCCACAATCGAAACCTAACTGCGGAACCGCAAAACTACGACCACACAAATGTGCACTCCCAAACTGGCCCAAAAATGGGGATATCTAAGAATCAATTGATTGCGCCACGCTTTCTCATCCATGCGCGAAATCCAATTAATTCTCAAACGGGAAACTAAGTTTTTGTTAAAAAATGCATACAAAGTATTAACTTTACATACAACACAAAATAAATTCTTCGACAAAGTTAATTACTATTAACTTCGTATGTATAACACAAAATAAATTTGTGACAAAATTAATTACTATTAACTTCATAATGCATAACTAACATAAAGTCATTCAACATATGGACAAATTATTTGCATACAAAACCATATAAATAAATTCGCATGTCAACAAATATAAAATGATCAAGAAAATACTAAATTGGTGCTCCCAACAAAAATCCTATGCAACAAAACCTATACAAAATTAATTAATTTATGTTAATTAGAATTCAAAATAATAAATAATAAATAATATTAAAAAATACCGTTAACCCATTCCCAATGGTGGTGGGAGGAGGAAATGAACTCTAGCTTGGGGAGAGAGAGAGAGAGAGAGAGAGAGAGAGACATGCATGTAGAGAGACAGAGATGAGAGACAGTAGACAGAGACAGACAGAGAGACAGACAGAGAGACATGGTGAGAGACAGACATGAGAGACAAGAGACAGAGAGAGGGATAGAGTGAGATGGTGAGGAGATGAGTGAGATAGGGAGAGAAAGATGGAGATGAGTGAGATAGGAGAGAGATTTGAGGGAGAACCGAGAGCTGAGAGGCAAATTCTGCGTAATTTTTCCCGCAAAACTCATTGGGTTGAAGGGAGGTGATTAAATCGCTAGGTTTTGGGCAACGAAAATATTCGCCGCCTAAAGTCACCACTGAGCGACAAAACATTCGCCGAGCAAGAAATTTTAGGCGACGAATTATTTTCTTACTTAAAGTTTGGCACCACATTCTCTATTTCCTCAGCCACTTTTTCCATCTTTTGGCGATTTAATGTATTTATTCGTCGCCCATTGAAATTTTGCTTAACAACTACTTGGCTCTAGTTGTGTTTAGGCGACGAACAAGGCTGGCCGCTCAGTGCTATGTTTAGGGCAACTAGAACAATTTGGCTCTCGTCGCTTCAGATTTTGGTTCCGACTTAAAATTATTTAACGCCAAAGCTTTGTCACTTCAAGCTATTTTTCTACTAGTGTAAGTTACTATCAAAACTTGTTTATGTATGTGGGTCGAGGTCAACACTTCATTTGCATGCATGAATTTGATGCTAGAGTATATGGAGTTTCACCTAATCATTATGAACTTATATTCTACTTAGTAAGGAGGGTTGCTAGTCACAATCGCTGCTAAGTAAATCCTAGGCAAGAGTATCATGCTTTTCATAGTTACGATTGCCTCGGCCAGCGTTATGGTTTTCAAGGAGCGTAATGACCTTTGATATGTTTTTCTATCATGCTTTTCATAGTTAGGGAACTTGATAAGGATAATTTGGTTGCGATGCGTATCCCATCCAATTCAATGAGTTAAGGAAAATCGATGGTTAATTTGTGCCGCTACTAAGTAACTCAAAGGTCATTCATAGTCTAAAGGAATAATAATCGAAATTAATTTGTGACATATCATGTGTGGAGAAGGACCTTCTTAACTAGCCTTCCACCCTTTCAATTCACCAAATTCATTTTTAGAAAGTGTTTATTGCGTAGGTTTATGTTTTAATTCTAAATTCGTCAAAAACCAATCCCCCTTTCATTTGTTATTTGTTTTAATTAGTTAGTCTTTTACTTGTTTATGATTAGCAAAGCCCTCTAACTGCCTAGAACGATCCCTACTTATCCATACTACGATTACATTACTGTGGTTTTAATTTGTGTGCTAGTTTTTACCACATCAAATGCTATAACAGTAATACGAGTACTCCTCCACCACCAAAACCAACAATGGTAAAACCATAATGGACTCGCTTGGAACAAAAACTCGAATGCTCACCCATATAAACACACAAGCCCAAGTAGATAAGCTACGAGGAGAGGCTAGGCAAGGCAGACAAACGCTGGCTGAGTACTACAATGACGTGAGTCTAATGCTAATCATTATATGCGAAAGCGTGTCACACACAAGTTCGAGTTGCCTATGCAACCTAGAACATGCTAGTACCTACAACGGATACAAAGTTGCGTAGCTTCGCATCGTGATACCTTCAAACGCCAAGGCTAGTCCTTGCCAGATCGAACACCGAGCACTGGGTGTTCTGCTATCTACCGATGAGCAACAATATAGAAAAAAATGTATGGTAAATATAATACTTTATGTTCTACCTCCAACAATCACATATTATATGAGTCGCGGCTAACAATTCTGAAGAAAGCAAATAGAAAACCATACATAATAATATATTTATCAAAACAAAACCTGCTCAATTACCTTTAATGCCACACCCCGACTCCGATGTACAGGACACCTGTTAAGAAAGTTATTTTTGCATAGTTGTTCTTCAATATTTACCATTATTTGTTTCTGATTTTTGAATTAAACAATTCAAAAGAGAATCAAGAGACAAAATAAATAGAGTGGTGTAGAAGAAAAAAAATGTGCATAAATCATTTCACTTTTTTAAAAATTTGTCCATGTAATATCTGTGTACGTTCTTTGACAGACCCCGACCCAGATGTAGAGGTGGACACACAAAAGTTGAGTGTGCTGGCCGACACCACGTGGGGTGATGAAAGCCATTTAGAAGAATTTATAAATAACTTAAGCAAAATGAATTAAATGAAGGTCAGAGTGTACGAAAATGTGCAGGTGGAAAGAAATAATAAAATAATAATTGTGGAGTAGAGTAGGAGAATACAGTATGATTACAAATACAATAATTCCCTACGTTGTCATACCACCGCGTCTCGACGTCGACAGCTCCAAGCCACTTATCCTGGAAGGACGCAAAAACAGAAGAGTGAGTGGGCCATAAGTAATTATTTTGTAAAACCTTTCATTTTTGAAAATAGTAACCCCTCGCCGTCAAAATCAAGTAATAGTTCTGAAAAACCTTTCTGGAAAACATACTACAGTAGTAGATAGAAAATCAGTGTAAGTACGGAAATGTACTTACCGTCCAAAACGGGCAGAAAGCCACAACTTAGTATAAAATACTTTACCAGAAATCCATAATATAAAATAGTATGGGAAACCCGTAAAATCAGTAGAAGCCTCCGTGGCATCAATGAAATCCGATAATAAAATCACAATATAAATCAGTAGGGTATACGCTCGATATGTATGACAGACACACGAGTTCATACAGAGGTATTCTGTCATGAACAGGCTGGGTGTATGAATAATGTTACGCTCATGTACTACATACACGTGAAGCTGGCGCTAAGCGCATCACAACGAGTTCGAGTAACCAAGGCGACCTAGAACAGGCTGGCACCTACGATGGATCTGTTGGAAATATGCCCTGAAAGTCAATCTTTGGAAGAAACTTTTCAGGACATTGACTGTATATTTGGATAACCCTAAATACAGCAAAAGGGCAAAGTCACTTATTAGGACAATCTCAATAGTTGATAAATGTCCAAATAGTGAATCCATGGACAATGGATTGATGGAAGAAGTAATCTAATGAAGTTAGACTGCAGAGACCTTCTTCCCATAACCATGATGTTCAAAATGTTCCTGGTCATGGGATTGTCAGAAGGATACTGACAATCCATAGACCAGTACGTACTATGTCAGCTTCAAATTGGAAGGATGGAGAGTCTCAGCCATTCGTGTAATGACACTATGACAAGTATGTAGGTGCTCATTAAGGGAATGAGTTCACTGAATACAATCGAAGGAAGTACTTGCATGGAGGTCTACTCACATGTCAAGCAAGTAACTCCATTGATTGGAATATGTAAGTAATCCTTTGACCTGAGACATCATAGTTGTCTTGTGGTTAGGTCCTTGATCTTTGATTATGTCAAAGTCACCCCAATCTTGAGGGTGTCCACGGCATAATTGGAGTTAAGCTACTTAGCCATGGAGGCAAGTGAATGGTCAACAAGGGATCTCTAATCCTCGTTACGAGAGGAAGAATACTCTAAGATATGATTCGGGAATCTTCGGCCGAAGTAGTGAGTGTAGTAATGGAAAGTGTTCCTTTACGACTCAATTGAATCATATAACATAGTATAATCACATTAGGGGTTTGACATTATGTATCCATACCCTAATAATGTGATTGAGAGTATTGTATTAGAGAAGGATCGAATTACATTGTAATTCCAATTGAATAGGTTCTCCGAACAAACTTCTACATTAGCTTGGGTAGCCATGATATATGTTTAGATGTCACTCATGGCTTGTGGGTTCTTCTAGATGATTAAATATGTAGTCATCAAAGAAGAAAGAGAATTAAAAGTAAGTTTTAATTCACTAGATGATTGGATTAAAACTAATCAATTGGATTGATACCAATCACCTCACTGCCTTGCTAATTAGAACCTAAAATGATTGTACACCGAATACACTCTTGTGGTGGAACAACATATGAATGATGGAAATAATTAATTGGATTAATTAAGTGTTATGATTAATTAGAAAGTCTAATGAAATCATAAAGGCGATGAAAGATCGTTTTTGGGCTTACCGAAATGTTCGGGTTTATTCAGGCCCATTGGGCCCAAACCCATTGGGCTTTTATTCAAGCATAAGATGACTTGAAATATTAAAAGCTCAAAGCCCAAATAACACCTCTAAGGCCGGGTTAAAGAGAGAAAGAAAGAGATGGGAGTGCTGAGTCAAAGTTGACTCACTTCTTCACCTTTATATGCAAAGTTGACGAAACTTTTCATGATGGTTTTTGTGTGAGTTAGTCAACCAAAAGAAAAACAAAATCCCCTCCCCTTTTCTAAAAACAGCTGGCCATTTTCCAAAAGAAGGATAGCTACTCATCTCCCTTTCTTTGATGATCCATCATCCATTCCACTACTAGTGTAGGTGTGGATCTTAGAGGCCTTCTACCTTGGAGAGGCTCTAGGAGAAACCTATTGAAGGCAATCAATCAAGGTGGAGGAACTGGGAGGGAAGCTAGGCTCAGGAGTTCCAAGAACAAAGGGCTTGAGGTGGTCCATCCTTGGTCTAAAGAGTAGATCAAGAGGTAATGAAACTTAACTCCACTTTGTTCTTATTTTGTTTTTGATGCATCAAATAGAAACCTATGCTTTTGAAGGGATTTGCATGACTATTGCTTTGATATAATTGAGCTCCGCTGCTTATGCATATGAATTTTGAATTGCTTATGCCATGCTAGTCATTAGAAATCCCATACAAATCTCATAATTTCCCTTCAAGTGGTATCAAGAGCCAAAGGTTTATATTTGTTGTGTCCTTTTGGATTTTATATATATGGGTTATAATTTTATGTTTGACATAATATTTCTTCATTCAAAGTATGTTTATCTTTTGTTTTTTCAATTGTTGAAAAATGTGATTCAAGAGTTGAAGAAGATATGCATGTAAAAGTGTTTTAAATGCATGAGTGAAGAGTGAGTTTTTTTTTTTTTTTGGACAAAAATTGGTGCTTTTATGCATAGGGGAGGGCACGGTTTTTTGGGGGATTTTGGGCTTGTGTTTGTGTTTTATTTTGTACCACACACACACACTTTTAAGCTAGAAAGTCTAGCCCTTGTCACTTTTGTTTTTGATATTGAAAATCACCAAGAAAGTGCAAATCTTGAAATTGTTTTCATGATTTTGTTCTTGGTGTTCATTTTATTTTTTTTTTCTTGCTTTAATTTCTGTTTTGGGTGTGTAATAATCTATCAAAATGTTTGAAGATTTACACCATCATAGTTTTGACTAGGAACCCATACCCTCACCATACCCAAACCATACCTTTAAAGTCAACAAGGACAATTGGTGACAAGGAAAAGTATGGCCTATTTCTTGTAGAAAAATGTTTGACATTTCTCCCTTCCCCTTCCCCAAACCGGCCATACCTAGTGTTGGGTCCCTTAGGGGCTTTTTTGCAAATTTAAATAAGTTGTATTTACTTTTAAGTATTTGCGGTTTGACCCATAACTTTTAAGTATTTGCATTTTGGCCCCACCTCTCTTGAGGACAAAAATATATTGATATTTTATTTTTGTTTGTAGATTAAACTCATCATACAATTATGCCCATATGTACTAAATCTAATTGATAATTGTTGCATTTCAATTAATTATTTAATTTGATTAAATAGTTAGAATAATGGTTGACTATGGACATACGCCTTAAACGATAATTGAGCTACAAGTAAGGCCGACAAATTCAAATTGTTTGAACCTTGGGAATGTGTTTTAATTGCTATTTCAATTGGACCACAACACGTTAGACGTTAATCTTTCTCTCCCTCTTAGTATATGTAATTTGTTGGAATTTGTACAAATCGGTTTGTAATTCTTATTACTTCTTTACCTCATTAGTTGATTCCCTCTAGTACTAGACTAGAGTTTCTTTAACTATTGGTAAAGATACATATTAAAAGGGGTTTTCATGAGATTAAAGATTTGTTGGGTCCAACGCCCTAATTAGCAATGAATGATTGTCTTTCGTTTCTAATGGCACAATTAAAATGTTTTAATTGGATTGAAAGCACGTAATTAAAACGATAGCTTCCCTAGATCTTATTCAACAATGTTGGCTCGTTGTTGAATTAACACACAATGTCCATAGTCTTCCAAAGAGCCTAAAAATAACTAGTATTTGTTATAGGACACCATTTATTGTAATATGATTAAATAAATAAAACGATGAGACCTCAAAAACCCCTCAATTACAATCAATATTAAGTTGAAAGCGGAGAGGTGTTTTGAACACTTCTTCGTGGCCTTCCACCATGGTAGGCTCCAATCGTTTATGACTCATACACGCCTTCACCCTATTATGGGGGAGTGCAAAGTATGTGCTTATACTCAGGAGGGGTCTATTTCAACATTTGATGTGGTAAAGGTAGGATACGAGTATGGCCAACATCGTATCATCGTGAGGTCATACTTGGACCCCTATCCGAACCGGACATGGTGGGTAAAAACTTAACTAAGTGTAATAGTGCCAACATCATATCATTGTGAGGCATTGTTCTCTAGAGGCCAAAGATGGGTAATCACAAGAGGTTGTTGTGAATGGGTAACCGTACCCTCTCATTATTATTTTTGCTAGCCAACATCATATCATTGTGAGGTGGGCTTGGTAATAGTGAGCCTCCCATAATCCACTAGGAGCTTTATTTGAAATCTCCCGGGTTCCAATTTTGAGGGATATGGGATTTGATAAAATAGTGGGTTGAGTCATTCGTTTTTAAAGACCCAAATCGTTTGGCTTATTCAACAATAAAACTAATTTATTTAATTTTGTTATGTATTTAGATATGGTTGGAAGCACGCTATCAAAGATACTCGACAAACATTGCCTTGAGGGGTACAATTTCCCATCTTGGTACCGTAATATCAAGATTCTCCTAACGTTGGAGAAGATTGTTTACGTACTAGACAAGGCTCCCTCTCACATACCTCTTAGCCCCGAGGCAACTGAGGATGAACGTGCTAAGTATGACAAGCACGTTGAGGATGATACACAAGCCAAGTGCTATCTGTTGGCTTCCATGAATGAGGAGCTGCAGAGACAGCACGAGGGCATGGACAGTGCATTCTCCATCATACTCCATCTTAGGGAGTTATATGGTGAAGGGACGCGCAACCGTCGCTTCAGCACTGTCTGTGAACTTGTGAAGACCAAAATGGTCAAGGGAGCCCCAGTGCATCAACATGTACTGAAGATGATTGGACTCATTGAACAATTGGAGGCCTAGGCACTCCACTTGACGGGGAATTGGCCCAGGACTTCATCTTGGCTTCTCTTTCTGATTCATTTTCGCAGTTTGTCATGAACTACAATATGAATAAGATGGATAGTACTCTCTCTGAGTTACTAAACATGTTAGTAACCGCTGAGAAAACTATGAAGAAAGAGAACGTTGTGGGGACTCTAGCAGTAGCTCACAACAAGCCATCCTCTTCCAAACCTAAGCCGAAAGGCAAAGGTAAAGGCAAGGGGTTGAAGTCACCCACTCCTAAGGCCCAAGGAGGAGTGAAGAAAAAGGCAAAGGAACCCAAAGGGGTTTGCCACTACTGTGGAAAAGACGGGCATTGGAAGAGGAATTGCAGGTCATACCTTGCATCTCTGAAGGACAAACCACAAGGTATGGTTATTGTTCTTATCTTCAATTCTAAATGTTAGATCTTCTAATTATTATATTTGATATAAAATGCTAATCACCTATGCAATTGTACGTAGGTGAAGGAGCCAAGTAGAAGATGAACAAAGCAAAGGACTAATGGAATGAAGGGTTCGGCCATTATTTTGCTAACTACTTAGGAAGCTTGTTAGGCACTTAAAGATTGTCTTTAAACTTTCTTATTTTGATAAGAACTTATTATGTGGCTTCATATGATGGAAGACCCATTTTGGTGCCTATATGAAGGTATATAATTAGTCTCTAATGTAGGAGCTAATTCTTATGTATTAAAACATTATGAATGTTTAAATTATCATATCAATGTAATATGATGGATGCCTTCTATATTTAATCACTAAGTAGTGTTATGAATTGAACATTGTCTTGTTGTATTCTAAATGAAATACATAAGAAAAACGTTTCTTATATTCGGTTATCACTTATACACAAACCAAGTTCACTCTTGGTTCAACTAGTAGTTTTGAACAACTAATTGGACATTCATAAATTGTTTTAAGAAATGTCAAATGTGTTAGTGATCAAACCAAGTATGAAGTGTCTAAATCTATAAAATGTTTAAAGATCTTAGTCACTTAATGACAAGACATCAACTTAGTGAAGTTGGAGCAATAAGCTTAAAAGTATTAAGCTACTCCACAATGTCCTCTACCCGTTTATTTCTAGATTATACACTTTGAATGTATAATACGATTTCTCATTAAGGTCATGAGAAACAGTGGGAGGTGAGAAAAGGATATAAACTTGAATGTGATTGGTTTATAATTGTCCAAAATTAATAGTACATGACTATTATTTATGAGCTTGTTATTTTAATTGTTAAAAGGCCTCAAGCTCTACGAATCGTTAAAAACTCTATGTTGTGTAAGCATTCTTAGAATAACCTATGAATGTTGGTTTTGTCAACCTAACATAAAATGGTTATATGTTGGGAGTTGTCCATCATTCTCTTTTATGAGAACAAGCTGAAAACAAAGCAAATGGACAAGATGATGAAACAAAAGGGAATAGTTTCAAAATGAGTCACAACATATAGTTTAACGACGAGACAATCCGATTTCGACATCTCTTGTAACTATAATGCTCTAAGTAGTGTTTGATTAAGAATTAATCAACCACCTAGGGGTACGGTTGAGTTTTCCGTATCCTTAGTAGGAGACTATGTTTCCACTAATGATTTGGATAATTCTTATATGACTACTTTAAAAGTCTTAGTATGACTAAAGCTTGAAATATGATGTTTGACACCATATGTTTTAAATGAAAGGACTTGACAAAACAAGTCACACATTTGGTATTGGATCTAAATCTAGATTTAATCCAATATTAAGGAATTACTTGAGAAGCAATTCTTTTGTGTAAGTTCGTTTAAATAACTTGTGATTAGCTAGAATTGTTGAATATCTCAAAACTGTTGAGACATCATCAATAAGCTAATGGATCTTATTGATTGTCAATAAATCCAACACAAGTTAGTGGGAGCTATATGCATTCAATTCAAGAAAATATATAAGTGTTATGTTTTTCTTAATGTCTTGAATGAGTACTTAGTTACAATAAAACAGTGGGAGTGATGTCATTCTTTTGAGCAACATGTAGTGAATGAAATCTATTCGATAGATTTAGTGAAATACATATATTGCTCAGAATGACAATTGGTGACACGGTCAATTTAAAGTAAAGACTTAAAATGGACTAAATGAAGTTATATGGGGTATTTGAATCTCAAATGTTGAAGATTTGAGAAAGTATTTCTACATATGATATAGAAACTGCTTTCATGACCCTTATAAAGAATTTGTCGCTAAAATCACAAAAGGGACACAAGTAAGGACTTGTTTGATTATATCCAAAAGGTGAATAACCATCGTGGTTGTCACTTGGAGATAATGATATGTCCCAGGATCAGAACCAAGGCAACTGAATGAGTATATTGTTACCTTTGAGAAAGGAATATCAGAGTAAGACTCTAGAAGCGTGGATTCACTTAGGTTATCAACCAAAGTGAAAATTACCCATTTTAACAAATGGATCTTCATGTTGGATGAAGAACTAATCATATGAATGCATTGTTAGTATGGTACTACAATGGTCTCATAGTTGGAGCAATGTTTGCATATAGTATGCAAACGAGATATATGTTAAGACATATATATTAAGGTTTTGGAAACTGCTTCAAAAGGTGTTTCGAATAGACGGGGTTCACTAAGAACCAATGATTGAATCCTAACCATAAGGTCGTTAGTAAGGTACTACGACGTAATGGGGCGATAGCTCAAGCCATGGACTCAAGGTCTCATCAAATATTTGAACACAAATGGAAAGAGACATCATTAAATGTTTTTGGAAACATTTAATAAGTAAATCCCTTTTAAGCTAAAAGGATTAATACATAACCTAGTTAACCTACATGCTCAAGTTCACTAGAATAGCATCTATGAAATGCACTAGTAATTGACTTTAGTGCAAGTGGGAGATTGTTGGAAATATGCCCTGAAAGTCAATCTTTGGAAGAAACTTTTCAACATTAGTGTATGTATGGATAACCTAAATACGACAAAGGCAAAGTCACTTATTAGGACAATCTCAATAGTTGATAAATGTCCAAATGATGAATCCATGGACAATGGATTGATGGAAGAAGTAATCTAATGAAGTTGAAGTGTGAAGACCTTCTTCTCATAACCATGATGTTCAAAATGTTCACCTGGTCATGGGATTGTCGGAGGAATCTTGACAATCCATAGACCAGTACGTGCTATATTGACTTCAAATTGGAAGGATGGAAAGTCTCGGCCATTAGTGTAGTGACACTATGACAAGTATGTAGAGTGCTCATTAAAGGAATGAGTTCATGAATACAATCAAAGGAGTACTTGCATGGAGTCTATACATGTCAAGCAAGTAACTCCATTGATTGGAAACATGTAAAAGTAATCCTTTGACACGAGACATCATAGTTGTCTTGTGGTTGAGTCCTTGATCTTTGACTATGTCAAAGTCACCCCAATCTTGAGGTGTCACGGCATAGTTGGGGTTAGCTCTTAGCCATGGAGGCAAGTGAATGGTCAACAAGGGATCTCTAATCCTGCGTTACGAGAGGAAGAATACTCTATGATATGATTCGGGAATCTTCGGCCGAAGTAATGGCGTAGTGATGAAAGAAGTGTTCCTTCGACTCAATTGAATTATATAATATAGTATAATCACATTAGGGAGTTTGACATTTTGTATCCATACCTAATAGTGTGATTGAAGTATTGTATTAGAAGGATCGAATTACATTAATTCCAATTGAATAGGTTCTCGAACAAACTCTACCATTAAGCTTGGAAACGCCATGATATATGTTTAGATATCCTCATGGCTTGTGGGATCTTATGGATGATTAAATTAGTAATCATCAAAGAAGATGAAATTAAATCGTTTTAATTCACTAGATGATTGGATTAAAACTAATCAATTGGATTGATACCAATCACCTCCTTGCCAACTGCTAATTAGAACCTAAAATGATTGTACCCGATACACTCTTGTAGTGGAACCACATATGAATGATGAAATAATTAATTGAATTAATTGAGTGTTATATTGATTAATTAGAAAGTCTAATGAAATCATAAAAGCGATAAAAGATAGATTTTTAGGCTTTATGAAAAGTTCGGGTTCATTAGGGCCCATTGGTCCTAAACCTCTTTGAGCTTTTATTCAAGCATAAGATGACTTAATATTATAAAAGCCCAAAAGCCAAAAATACTCAATGGCGGCTTGTGAGAGAGAGTGAGTGGAGTCAAAGTTAAACTCCCCTCTTTTATATATGGAAGTTTAATGAAGCTTTCATAAGTGAACTCATCACCATACTTCAAACCATAACTTGGTATGGCTTTGGATTGATTTGTCAACCAAAGAGAAAAATATCACCTCCTTCCTCACCAAAAACAGCGGCCATTTTTCAGAAGAGGATAGCTACTCATCTCCTTTCTCTTGTTCATCCATCATCCATTCCACTACTAGTGTAGGTGTGGATCTTTAAGAGGCCTTCTACCTTGGAGGCTCTAGGAGAAACCTATTGAAGCAATCAATCAAGGTGGAGGGGAATCAAGGAGGAGAAGCTAGGATCAAGGAGTTCAAGAACAAAGGGCTTGAGGTGGTCCATCCTTGGTCTAAGGTAGATCAAGAGGTAATGAAACTTAACCTCCACTTTGTTCTTATTTTGTTTTGATGCATCAAATAAAGAAACCTATGCTTCTTCTTGGAAGAGTTTGCATGACTATTGCTTTGATAATTTAGCTTCCGTTGTATGCATATGAATTTAGTGCTTATGCATGCTAGTCATTAGAAATCCATACAAAATCTCATAATTTCCCTTCAGTATGATGATTAAATATTGAATGTATTTGTAGTTGTACATATTTGTAGTTGCCTTTGAAGAAAAACCGATATATATATATATATATATATATGTTATTGTCTTGACATTAAGTAATTAATTGAAAGAAACATTGTGTTGCCAACATGTTTGTCTCATCAAAATCTTCAGGAGTTAGAAAATGATAATTGGTTCCATTTGCTGCATAGGATCCCTATGAGGGCATGAAAATGATAGATAAAACTAACATGTTAGAAGATGAAATAACGAGAAAAATTAAATTGAAAAAAGTAAGAGATTCTTCGAGATAAGACAACACATTAGTGCCTTGGATCCCTTTTCCAGCTTGAAGTTGTTGTTGTGATCCAAAATCAACACTAATATATTCCTACCATTTATGTTTTAAAACGTAAGTTTTTCAATTCCCAAGATCAAAATCAAATGGATACAAAACTTTATGAAAACTAAAATAGTTAAAAAAAGTTCTTACTTGAGACAAAGTGTAAATGTTTAAATCCCATGTCCAATACTTTGTTGTGTCTGTGAACTTCTCACCTGTGCAAGCGTTTCCTACAAAAAAAAATTGGGCCAACAAAAGTAAATATAGAATCACTTTATACATATATAGAATACAACCAAGGTGCCTCCATATCTATTTTCGTCTTGTGATGGCTTTTTGTAGATTTGAGCGGTTTAGACTTTTTGTTCAAGGAGTCTTTCATTCGACCACGTGGGCGTCCGACTGCAACTTTTCTCCTAACTCCACACAAACAGCATTTGTTTACAAGTCCTAGGATCAACCATTACTGCAACATGTTCATTGACTTACTTGAATCAACTTTGCCTTTCAAATTTTGACCATCACTTGTGCAATCTGTTTCATGAAGGTTTTTAGCTCTTCCAAGCCTTTGAGCATCTGAATTGGATGTTGATGTGCAAATTGGTTAACTTCTAAATGTCCATAACGCTTTCCCATAGACTTGTTAGGATGTCATGAACCTCCATTCCATGGTAATCATTAATACTTGTAGCCTTGGCCTCTCTCGTCCATCGCTTTAATATGTAGTTGGATGAGGATTTTTTCCACAATTCTTCTTATTGCATGAGCACATAAAATTCCCACAAGAGAGAATTTCATACAACTACAATCAACTTGTTGTGTTGAAGACTCAATTCACTCTTGATGTTTACTAGCAACTTTGTACTCTGTTATCGTCTCAGACTTAAAGACACTTTATGTGACTACAATCAAGAAAGCATGTACACTACTCTATTTGGAAGGATTTAAATACCGCTGAAGTATAAACATACGCTTGCTGCAACATCCCACACTTGCTAATAACTTAGGAGTGGTTTCCATCATCTTGAAATCAGCCAGTAACTCTTGATATCTCCAATCTACCGACACACCCTCATACCGCTCAAAAAGTGTAAAAAGTTATGTTTTGGCTTCAAATATTTTTTAGAGACCTGTTCATAGATTCACTATGCCGTGGCTCTTCATAGCCATTGATGAAAGTATGCGCCCATACGCAATTGACACACACCCTCGTGCCACGTGGATACCAGTGCGACGTGCTGGCCGACACTCGTAGTAGCGAAAGCCATTAAATGCATGACAACACTTAGTGTAGCCAAAATTAAATTGTAATAAGTTGCAAATCCGATTTCAATATGCATATGGTTGAGCGTACTAATTTTGAAACAGCGGAAAACAAAGGATAATGGTTTCCTGAATCTCTATATACTTGAGGATGGATATTATTATAGCGAAAGAAAGGTAGATCCTCGGTGGGATGGATGATCGGAGGCGCCTTAAAATCACCTACATTGCGTAGGATGCGCCTTAACTATGTCTGGAAAGAGGCGCAAAAACAAAAGTGTGAGTGGACAAAAATAAAAGTTTTACAAACCTTTCTCTTTTCAACATAATAACCCCTGTTTTGGAAATCCCGTATAATTGTAAAAATCATACTATCATAATATATAAACAGTACTTTATAAGTATAGCTGAAAACGTATGTCAATATGCAATATCTGTGAATATGGCAAAACATATTTCCAATAGTCCTTTCATCATATATCAATAATATAAATATAGGGAAAAACCAACACGGGGTATATCTTGCGATCACCCATGTACGGGTTGAGGAAACTGACCTCTCAATCTTGTCTGAAGCTCATCACGTTATCCAATAATTTGTACTCCTAGTACCACATAAGTCACTGGCCGTATTTGTCGCTGCCTAGGAATCCGCTTCGTGGTGGGGCATTTCCCCATACAACAGCAATAAGCATTAAGACAGCACACTGGGTGTTCACCAGGACAATACCCCTGGGTGCGATCGTGTGGCCCAAACATGTGAGAGCGTACGGCCGTGAGAGCGGTGCTACAACGTAGTGAAAGCATGCAAGTGTGTTTGAAAACATACATACATACTCATGTGTATAGATATAGGAGCCAAAATCCCATTCATAATTCCCAAATATCAAGTATTGCATAAATAAATATTTCCCTCAAAACCATGTAATAAAATATCATTTAATCTTTATGCAAAAGTGATATCAAAAGTATAACCCATTTCATAACATATAATCATGTGATGAAATAATCCCAATTACCAATTAAATTCATTTCCCAATATATATACCATAAATAGAACAAATATAGTTGCATAAATAATTATCCAGCAAGTATATGTATTTGTAATTAAATATATAAGTAAACATGACACATCCCGATCCGGGGCCAGGCAGTGTAGGAAGTGTTTTGTGGCCGACACGCGTTAGCGTGTGAAAGCCAAAAAGAAATTTAGAAAAAGGATAGAATGTGAAATGAGTTAAATGGTAGTCGGAGTGCGGGTGTGCGAGGCTGGAAGAAATAATAGAATGCCCACGATGGGTAGGGTGAGGATGCAAAGTTGCTACAGCGTGAAAATCCTCATGGTCATACCTTAGCGCCATCGGCGTGTGGCTCGGTAGCTACTTTGGGCGCAAACGCCAAGCGGTGAGTGGGTCAAAAGCAAAGTTTGATAAAGCAGGTTGTTTTCAAAAGTTTAGTAACCCCTCGTTTGAAAACAAGTATAATTTGAAATGCGTCATGCCCGTAGGCATGAACCTCAAAAAATACGTGGTTTAAAACGTTAGGGTACTCCACGGAAGTAAAAGCTTTCTTGACATTTGCTCACCCATATGTAGCTTTACATGCCCAAGTGGCTAAACCCACCGAGGAACAAGCTAGGTACCTGTAAAAATGTCTGGCCAGTACTACAATGACGAGTCTAGCATCTCTAGCTGGTACTGGGTGCGATCACACAAGTAGAGTTGCCTAATGCAACCTAAGGCAATTAGTACAATGGATCAGGGTGCGTAGCAGTGCGTGGTGGCCCTACTCCAAGCGTCAAGGCTAGTCACGGCCACAAGGCCCAGTACTAAATACAGGGTGTATACATCTCTTGTGAAACCTTGATATGAAAACATGCATAGCAAAATAGTACGTGTGTTCTACACTCCAACACACGTAATGAATAGCCATCTACGCTAACAATTTAAACGCCTAAAAAAGCCATACGTATACATATACTTTATCAAAGAAAAGACCCACTCACTCACCTGTAGTGGCCGAGATTGAAGTACTTACGTCTGGTAGCCTCGGTAGTCTCTGGATAGAGCCCCACCTATGTGAAATCACCGGTATAATGATTAACTCAAAAGGTAACGAATTAACGAATTAATTACACCTATCCCTTGCTTTCTCAAATTGGAGGTCCAAAACACCTCAAAAATTAACATGCATACCGGGTAGTACGTAAATCACGAGTCGACACGTGGCAGATCGGAAAAAGGACCTCCCCGCGCCCTCACGCGGCACATGGGATGCCGGAGCCTATGGCTCCCCTTGCGCGACTCCACCTTGCTTGACTCCCTTGTGACTTGTCAGCGGGCGGCCGAGCGGTCAGCGGCAAACCAGAAGCCAGTCAAGCGGCTCGGCTCAGCCGTCCGCGCGGCTCGGGCCCGGCCGGTCAGCTACGGCTGCGGTGGCGATCCTTCCGGCTAGAGGCCCGGTAGATCCAGCTCAAACCGGCTCAAGCGGTCAAGCTGATGGCGTCATCTTGAAAGCGTCGACCGTCGGTGCGGCGGTCTGCTGACGTCGACATGCCGAATCAACACGTCCGATGGCGTCGGCGCGGTCATCCACCGCCGGGATCCGTTCAGCGTAGCGTAACAAACCAGCCGTCGCTTTGCGATCCCGGCGGATACAGGGAAAATGGTAGGATTAAGGTAATTTTCAAAAGCTTCTAACTATTCATTTTAAGTCCAAAATGGAATGATTCAAGTACCAAAATGAAGCTAGAGATGAGGGAACAAGATTGTACTGTTTGGGGACCAAAAGCGGCCAGAAGTGGCCTGAAAATGGGGAAAAGAAGATTACGACCAAAATGGTGCTCCTCACGGGTCACGGTGCCATTTCGGTTTCAGAGCTTGGGTTGGGTTCCCAAGGCCTCCGGGGAGTGATTTGGTGATGTGCTTGGCTCCCTTGAGCTCCAAAAGCCGAGAAGAAAAGGAAGGATGCTGCAGGGTGGCTTCGATCAAATTCACCCAGGCTGAGTCGGTTTAGGCGACAAGAAGAATCTTGCGGGGTTCAAGGTGATGAAGCCAAGTTTTGGTTAGATTTGGTGAGGATGGTGAAGCCAAAAACCAAGAATGGCCGCGGAGTTGGCCTTGGATGTTTGCGAGAACAAGAAGAAGAAAGAAGGAGGGAGAAGAAGTGGCTCGAAGCCACAAAGGACAAAGCGGACAAACCGTCCGAGGAAATCGCAGGATTGGCCCGCGTGGCTGCGGGGCATTGGGCTAGCCCAAACAACCCAAATTCGAGAAATATGGGAAGCGCAGAAAACCAACGCCCGTAAAATATTCGATTTAGTCCGAGCGGCGTGCGGCTTCGCGTCACGAAATAAATGTCGGCGAGCACGTCAAGAAAATACAAGTGGATGCATCAATGCGAGGTTACGGCCTTGAAGTCAACCAAAAAGTCAACCAGGGCAAAAACGTCATTTTTCCCACTTCCGGAATAAAATAATTTAAATTTTAGACGGGATGTTACAATCACCCTTATGGTGCGTCCTCGAAATTTCCATAAGAATACAATGAGATAGTTAGTACAAAAGCTGTTCACAACGTCCCAATAAGCTCCCTCGAAAGAAGACGTGGGTGAAGAAAAACAATTATGCAGGCGACGGCGGCTAGAGTGCTCACGCGTCACCACAACCCAAGGTGACACCGGTGCCTCGAAAATTTAGTCAAAGAGGGACACGATTAGGCTTTGGAAGAGTAGTCGATTCGTCAGAGGATCTCCCGTGAGGTACACCCGATTACTGCGTTTGCACGACCGGGAGGTGTGGTCATGATAGTGCAGTAGTAGTCATTCTTGACTACATCAACTCCTTGGCGAGATTGGTCTCACGAGGAAAAGAAAAGAGAAGAGAGCGTCTCGAATTTTTGGTGAAATTCGGTGAAGCGATTGACCACGTCTCACCAAAGGGAAAAAGATTCACCGAACTCGGAGTAAAGATCGGCAACAAGCTTGAATCATGGGTATGATAATTCATCTCATGCGGTTTGATGCTTTGAAGGCATGAGCGATTATCATCCATCTTTGTGTGCTGCCTTGAACCAACCCGGCTGATGTGGCATCAGCATAGAACACAAGGAAATATGCCGTCGTTTGGAAAGTGCTAATGCTAGAGCAGTAAAGACCAAACTTAGACGAGTCGGAGATTTGCTCATGGTGGAAGTCGTTCCACAAGAAAGTTATTCTTCCTGTGAATTTCGTGAAAGCGAGCAGAAGAGAAAACCTTCACAAGCGTCGGTAAAAGACCGAGAGCAAGCCAGAAAGTTCGAGTCTTGTAACATAGCAGTCGCTCTGGGATCTCCGCCACGTTAGCCATGCGAGGATCGACAAAGAGAACAATCCGCAAGAATCATGTCCCAAGAAAGACACATGATTGGGTGAGCGCGGCGAAAAGTTCTTAAACTTCACTTGAAATCATGCGCGTACTTTTGCATGATCGGCCCCCAGAGTGGAAAAAGCCAAAAGTCAACCAAGAGAAAGCCCGTCACCGAACGTCGAGATACGGGCGAAGTACTGGAGTCATCAAGTTCATGAAATTCTTGAGGCCGGTTGTCATCACGAAAGGTATGACAAGAAAAACTTCGTAAGGTTAAATAGCGAGTCGAGAAAGTAGTCAAATAGCAGCGAAGTTCTTGATCTATAGGTAGCGATGTCGGCCCATGGTCGATCTTAAAAGAAAAGCAAGTGCACTTGGAGTTTGGTCAAAGAGATCACCCGATTCTAGGCGGGGGATAACGGTTTTAATCGTGGCGATTCCAATTGCCTATGTCGATGCGAGCCTTAAAGTAGCGAAACTTCAAGCGAACAAACAAGACTAGAGCTCTGAGGTGAGTGCAAGGCGGAAAGAATTCCTTGGCAAGTGCAAAATTGAAATCTTCAACTCCCACCACTCACGTTAGATTAAAAGATAAAAGGTAAGAGAGAATACGTTCAATACGGAAAGATCGATGGTAGAAAACCACATCTCGTCGGGCGATAAACCAGGTAGATGCGTTAGGAAAGATCCCAAGAAATTTTTGTTGACAAGCGGTACTTCGTCAACACAAAGAGAAATTCAATTTTCAGCACCAGCACGTGTGGTAAAGCCCGAGAACCACTAGAACTCAAAGGATTCGTTCACTCGTGTTGAAGAGTCGACCTACAAGTCGATTTTCCGGTACTCGCGATGAAGCGTCACCCGATCGTTATGCCCGGTGGTGGCAGAAGGTGGTCAACCTCCGCCAACAATCACACTTGGCACAAAAATTGGGGTAACAATTCATTCCCTGGGATCACACGTCGAAAACCGACATCCAGGAAATTAAGTTTGCAAGTAAACTTGATTGGCGATGATAGCGAATTATCACAGGCAATCCCAAAGAACAAGACACACTTTTTGCCTCACGAGCATGGAATTTCAAATTATTGCCGGTAGAATACTGCAATGTGGTGATGATTTGAAATAAACAATTAGTAGATGAGTAGGTAATACTTGAATTAGTTGGATTACAAGTAATAAGCCCCGAAAAGAAAGTTAACGTTTCCGAAACAAGATCGGAATCATTGGTGTATCCTGCCCGGTCCGTGCGGCTCGCCTAATCGCCAACAGCTCCCACCTTTGGAACGGCCAGGCACCACCGGGATACGGAGTAGCGTAACCAGAAATGCGGGAGAAAGGTTCAGTATGGAATGACATTGCCTTGACAATGTCGTCTCCATAGAAAATAAATTGTTGAAAGAAGAAAGCTGTTCGTCAACTTCTTCCGGATCGGAAACGAGGCCAAAGGTAAGTTTCTTGCGATGCTAGCGGACATTGGTTAGCTACGTGTCCCAATCGTCCACGACCATGGCACACTTGAGTTTCTTGCCTGCTCATCCAAAATGACAAAGTGTCGCAACGGCAGCGAGCGGGGCGGCGGGTGGGTTGCCGATGCTTGAGCGGAATCACTAGTGAATCACTCACCACGTTTAAGATGAAGTTGATCCCTCTTTGAATGGTGTTGAACTTCACGTTGAAGAGCAGTTCTTTCGGAGGCGAAAGAATAAATGCCAAATACCCAACTCTTGGTGAAAAGCGCCCAGTCGGGTTTTGGTGATTCTCGGCCAAGCGTATAGGAAATGGCCGAGACAAGGATGCAGGGCTTCCGGAGTTCAAGGTGACAAGATTAAGGTACTCGGGGTTGGTTTCACCAGAAATGGCCGAGGGTCGAGGAAATCGAACCTCCATAGGAAAATTTAGGAAACTGGGTTTTGAGTTACTGGGAGCGAGTAGTCGGGGTCAACAAATTGAGATCGACAAAGATGGCGGTAGGCCCGGTGATCTCCCATAGCGGAATGGCTCGGCGACGAAGAAGAGAAGAGCTCGGGTGCTAAAGTGATTGCGGTTTGCGAGAGCGAGGAGAATAAGATGGCAACTTGATCAGCCAAGTGATCCGATCACGGTGAAAAGTCTGTCAGGCGTTCAGAAATGCGGGTGAAGTAAAAGTCAAAGCTTTGTACTCCCGAGGCAGTGGATGCATACAACAAGAATCAAAACCAAAGTTATCGTCAATCATGGTCACTGCGTGGATATACGTCCATACGTCGCGGCGATTAGTCAAGATAGCACTTTTTTGCACAAGTGGGAAGATGATCGATTTGAATGACAAAGTCATGAGTGGAATTGTCGACACGGAAATGCGAAAAAGTTCTCACGTTCGAAGGAAAATGAGTCACGACAAACAAAGCGATCAAATGCAGACTCCACCAGCATTGAAGCAACACCACGAAAATGGAGCGTTGTCAAAACTACCGAAAAGTAGTAGTCACGAATCGTTCGAGAAAAGTGACCAACGAGTTGGTTACGATCATCGAAAAGGTTATTGCGATTTGCCCACGTGCGGAAAGTAAGAAGCTTAAGAATTTCACGGTGAAAATTTTCCATTTAGAATGAAAATGGAAAGTGGTTGAAGCTTGATTGAGGAGGAAAATCCGTCTCAAGCCTTCCTTGCTATGATTTGAACATCGGCGTACTCGGCTGATGGTCACAAAAACAACCACAAGTAAGAAAACACGTCTAGTCAGCGGTAGCCAAAAATGCAGCGTTACTGAAGGTAGAAGTAGATTGATTGAAGTGAAAAACTGCTTGATTGCAAGGTTTGTGAAACTAAAGTCTCCGCGAATTTAGTCGGAACTTGTTGAACACGAAAATTGGTCAGCGAGTTCCGCCAGCGTCAGCGCCTTTGGCGTTGTCCCAAGGAAATACTTGATGAAAAATCATCGTTGTGTCAAGCGGCACCACACTCGGAAATCGACCGTGAACCCGGTTCCCGATTGATCTCGATTCCATCGGAAAGTTAACAAGCGAAGCGTCAAGCGTCTTGCGTAACACCCAAGTTCGCAAATCAGCAAAGGCTTAAAGTCAGCGCAATTCCGTCTGAAATTTCCACGCGTCTTAGAAGAATAACGACAAAGCTGTCAAAATCGGAGAAAGCGCCGGCTGCGTAAAACATGACGTCGGTGGTATGACACTAGAAGAACTTAGAATTAACCCAAGGAAACAATGCACCAAAAGTGTAAAGTTAGGAAAATTCTCGATTCCAAGTGAGAATCCAAGAATCCAAAATTCACGAGTTGAAGTCGTGCCACCGAGACAGAGTACGAATGCGGAAAGAAGAGCCTAGGTTACGAAAGCCATGCTGCGATGCCAATCGACATCCCGATCCGGACGGGGCGGTGTGGAAGTCTTTGGCCCGACACAGCGTTAGCTGTGAAAGCCCAAATTTAAGAAAAAGAGATAGAATATTGAAATGGATTAAATGGTAGTCGGGAGTGCACGGTGTGGGCGGAAGAAATAATAGAATACTGCAGTAAGAGTAGGGTAAGGGATACAAAGTTACACAATGAAATCCCACATGGTCATGTGCCGCGCCATCGGCGTCGCAGAAGCTCCTGACCAACTAATAACTTTGGAGAGCAAGGCATAAAGCGGTGAGTGGGTCAAAAAGCAAAGTTTGATAAATAGTTGTTTCAAAAGTTTAGTAACCCCTCGTTTGAAAACAAGTATGGTGAAAATCGTCATACTGTAGGCATGAACCTCAAAATCTTTTGTCGTTTAAAAAACGTTCGGAGTACTCTAGATAATACTTCTTACGACATTTGCTCACCCATATGTAAGCACACATGCCAAGTGGCTAAACCACGAGGAACAAGCTAGAGTATAAAGTAATACAGGCCACTGCAATGACGCGAGTCTAGCATCTAGCGCTGGTGCACAAAGTACTGATCACACAAGTCACATTGTCACAATGCAACCTAAGACAGGCTAGTACCTACAATGGATCAGGGTGCGTGCGATGACAGTGACTGCTCCCAGAAAGCGTCAAGGCTGGTCACGTACAAGAGCGAGTGTAAATGCACGGGGTGTATGCATCTCTTTGATGAGCAACGGTATGAAAACATGCATGTAAAATAGTACGTGTGTTCTACCTCCAACACACGTAATGAATATTCATCTACGCTAACAATTTAGAAAGCGCCTAAAAAAGCCATACGTATACATATATACTTTATCAAAAAGAAAGACCCACTCACTCCACATCGTAGTAGGGTCAAAATGCCGTCCTGGAAGTAGCCGGTAGTCTACTGGATGACCGCTGAGAAATCAGGTATAATGATTAACTCAAGAGTAGCAGTGCTGAATTAATTACCTATCCCTTGCTTTCTCCAAATTGGAGGTCCAAAACACCTCAAAAATTAACATGCATACTACCCAGAGGTAGTACACGTGGAAATCACCAGTCGACACGTGGCAGGTCGGAAAAAGGGCCTCCACGCGCCTCACGTGGTACGGAATGCGGGCTGTGGCTCCTGCGACTCATGGCAAGCTCACGCGCGGCAGTCAGCGGGCAGTGGCCAGGTCCCAGCGGCTCGCTCCAAGCGATCGCGGCTCGCTCAAGCCGTCAACGCGGCTCGGCTGAGCAGTCCGCTTCCCGGCTCGGTAGGCCGGTCAGCTGGCTCGGCTCGAATGGTCAGGCCCGACAGCGTCATCGGCGTCGGCCAAATCGATACGGCCGTGCAGCGTCGACATGCGGTCCAACGATCGATGGCGTCGGCGCCGGTCATCACTGCCAGAATTCGTGGCGTGTGCCGCCCGCCATGTCTGTTGTCCTTAGGAATGCGGGAAAAATGGCGGATTACGGGTAATTTTCAAGCTTCCTAACTTCTTCATTTTAAGTCCAAAATGGGCGATTCAAGTACCAAAATGAAGCTGAGATGAGAACAAAGATTGTACCATTTTGGGGACCATGGCGAGTGGCACGAAGGAAATGGGGAAGAAGATTCGGCCAAAATGGTGCTCCCTCTGGGTCCACGGTGCCATTTCGAGTTTCAAGGCTTAGGTTGGGTTCCCAGGCCTCCGAGGTGATTTGGTGATGTGCTTGACCGCCCAGGCTCCAAAAGCCGAGAAGAAAAGGAAGGATGCCGCGAGGGTGAAACTTAGTCAAATTCACCCAAGGCTGTTTGGGTCGGTTTACGGGCGGCAAGAAGAATCTTTGCGAGGAGTTCAGGTGATGAAGCCCAAGGATTTTGGCTGGTTCGATTTGGTGAGGATGAGTGAAGCCAAAAAAACCAAGAATGGCCACGGGTTGGCCTTGGATGTTCTCGAGAACAAGAAGAAGAAGGAGGAGAAGAGAGTGGCTCGTACAAAGGACAAAGCGGACAAACAAATCCGAGAAATGCAGGATTGTACGTGGCTGCGGACATTTGGGCGGCCAGACAACCCAGAGTCGAAATACGAAATGCAGAAAGCCAGCAGTAAAATATTCGTTCGGGTCCGAGGCAGCGTACGTCGCGTCTCTGAAATCGTATCGGCCAGGCACGTCAAGAAAATACAAGTGGATGCATCGTACGATTACGTATGAAGTCAACCAAAGTCAACCAGGGGGCAAAAACGTCATTTCCCACTTAGGGAATAAAATAATTTAAATTTTTGAGCGAGGATGTTACAAACATGCCTCAAAGCCATTTAAAACCATATATAAATCAAAATCATATTTAATTTCAAACATAAAATCCATTTAATAAAGCAAATGTCCACTCACGGTGATCGGGGTAGAAATCTCCTCGGTGTTGCCCTCCTTGGTGTGCGAATTAGAAGAATTACCTATTTAATATTAGGGAACAAATTAGAACTTCCTAAAAATAAATTATTAAAAATAGGCCTTAAAGAAAAATCCCCCAAAAAATATTATTATGTTAGCCCAGCAGACTCAGAAAATGATTTAGGGCCGAAAACCAAGCCGCCGTCCACCACCGCACTTTTGGCACCACCGTCTTGCAGGGCAGTCGGGCCGGCGTGGCTGCGCAGGCCTGATTGTACCCAGCGCCCCCCCTTTGTGGCCTTGCCCAGCGCCGCGCGCGCCGCCCTTGTGACGGCAGCGCCTGCACCTTGTGCGCGTGTACTCCACCCACGGCACGTGTCCCACGGCGCCTCACGCTGCACGCGCCGTCCACCTTGCGCGAGCGATGCTCGACCACGCACTGGCGGCGTCGGCGATATTAAAGTTAACATAATATACCCGCTTTGGAGCGGAATATCTTTGTGGCGAAGTGAGAATATTAAAATCGCAGATGACGAATATTGCTTTTTGTCCCTTCCTCGCGCCCGGTCGCCGAACATACTTGGCGTCTTAAATGCGGATTCGCCGGAATCACGGAAATTTAATACCGATTATGTCCCAAAACTTCAAAAATTCTAACTATTGCGTTCTTTGCCAAATTAGGCGTGCCATATCAATTAGGCATTGAGAGTAGAATATTTCATGCAATTTAGTCGAAAGTGGTAGGAGATGGCCTGAAATTAGTAGGAAAGCTACAGAAACCTAGTCCGTTCTCCTTCAAAAGCACCAAATTGGGCCCGTTCTTTATATCGGTTGAACCTACTCAATCCGGTAAACCAGTAGTAATGGTGAGAGCTTACACGCTTGAGTACGTATTTATGCAATCGAGTGAGCAGGTTTGCTATTCGTTCAGAGCGTCGGTTTGAGCGATCGGGTTGAGTTTGAGTGCAAATCACGGCCTGCGTCCCGAATGGCCGAGACAATGCATTGATGGTATGGATTTTCAGGCAACGATTCGAAACGGTTTGTGATTCGTCCAAGGATTAGGGTTTCGGTGAACTTTTGGTTTTAGAGAGAAAATGGGAGAGAAAGAGGGAGAGAAAGTGACGTTAATAAATGATGGGGTGGGTTGGGTGGCACAATGCGACAGCCAAAAACAATTCCCACACACGAATTAGAAAATTACCAAAATGCCCCTACACTTTAAAACTTCATAAACGTTAGATTCAACTCCGAAATAGGTTCGCTTGCGTCCACGCGTTCGTATCGATGGTACAACAGAATATGTAAAAAGAAATAAATTTTACCAAGTCGTCTGAAAAAGTCAACAAAGTCAACGTTGACCACTAGGGAGTATTTTTGGTAATTTCACATAAATTTTGGGACGAGGTTGTAACACCAATGCGCCATTTTTTTAGCCAATTTGAATCGTCATGCAGCCAAGTGTTCTCTTGAAGGTTATACTTCTCAAGCATATCATTCCATGCTTGTAGCCATTCATTTTCTTCCTCGTAATCATATATACACACGTCTTTGAAATCATGTGCAAAAATCACGATGATCACATTATTGGAAAACATGGCTCAAATTCTTGGCGACATTTTTGATAAATGTGCCAAACATAATCGTCTTTGGGATTCGAGGAAAAGACTTCTAATATTGCACTTTCCATTACAATGGTGATCATGAAATCGTTCTTGGTTACTTTCAGGACATTGCGAAAGAAAATGCAAAAAATAACCACCTAAAAAGAAAATTTGTGGTTTCATCATACAACAAGGCACTTTCCAAACACACTAGTTTGCTTATGATGGTTGTAACTCCTACAAATGATGCAAATGATGGAAACCATATTCATTAGTTTGATATGTGGTATCAAAACACATAACATCACCAAGAGAGTTGCAATCATATGAAGGCAGCGCATGTTAAAATATATTTGTGATTATATCATCATTGTCAAGTTGAGGTCCCGAATGAAATGGATGAATTATCTTAGTGCATTTTTTTGAAAATCACGCAATATAGCACCAACATCTCCCTTTCCCATTTTGGTTTTGTATCATGTATATAATTCTTATAATCTTTATCCAAAAATTCCAAGATTAGCGAGTCCTTATAGGCTTCAATGCTCGTGCTCCGATTCTTTGATAGAGTAATCACATATTTTATGCATTATCTACATGTGCTTTGAACCTTAGACATATTTCTATTGATCTTAAGCATATGCTTCATTAATTATTCTAACCAAAGCATGATTATGACCATCCTCAAATGACACAATCTTAAATTTTCCATTCTTTTTGAAGTAGGCTTAGAGATTATATATATGCTCATAACCAACTCTTGAAATTCCGTCGTTTGTCATCTTTACGATAACCTTCTTTCCGAACAACAATAAATTTTCGTGACACCAAATTCATCTTGTTTCTTGATTGATGTTGCTTTCAAACATTGAAACCACTTTTTCCACCATAATTGACATAAAACTTATATGCACTCTGTAGAACTAAGCTCCATTCCAAGTATATCCATTGAATTTGTTTTTATTGTCTTTATTTGATTTATCTAAATTGATAGGAGAATTATGAGTCAATATGTCAAAGCCCGTTCAAAATATTATTTATTTTATTCCCGAAAGTAGAGAAATAGCGTTTTACCCACACAGGTTGACTTTTCGGTTGACTTTTGCGTCGTAACTGAAGCCACCGACGCATCACTTGTATTTTCTTGGCCTTGCTCGTCGATACGAATTCGTAGGCAGCGAGCCGTCGTCAGATGAGACTCCGAGCAGATATTTCTGGTAGTTGGTTTTGTTTAAGGTATTTGGGTGGATTGTTGGTGAGGCCCAATTCTCTGCTGACCACGTGGGCTATCCCAGTTTCTTGGGATTTGGTGCAGTGGGGTTTTGGCTCCTTGCCGAGCCTTCCTTTCTCCTTCTTCCTTTGTTACGCAAAACCCCAGCGTGAAACCATGGCCATTTTTGGCCATCTTGTTAGCAGCCACCTTCACCAATCTTCACCCAAAATGAACCCGGCCCAACCGGTGTGGGTGTCGGGCTGGACAAACCCGAGGAACCCGAAATGGGTGAATTTCCTCAAACCACCGAGCCAAGCACAAATGAGCTTTCGTCGTTGAAGCAAAGCTCATCAAGCGAATCACCACCGTGTTCCTGGATGTCCATTGTACCTTGTTTTCAGGCCTTGGATGGTGGTGGTTGGCCAGAATCGAGAGACCATGATATTTTTGCACCGTGACTTCTCCCTCAATTTCAGGCCTTCTGGCCAGTTTTGAGTCCCCAAAATGGTACAATCTTGTTCCCTCATCTCTAGCTTCATTTTGGTACTTGAATCGTCAATTTGGACTTAAAACGAAGAAGTTATAGGCTTTGAAGTTTACCCGACAAACAAAATTTCCCGGATTCGACGGCCGGCGGCAGCCTTGGCGCCCATCCGGGCGAATCTGGCGAGGATGGCCAGAAGCGGCGTCATCCAGGCCGGGTTGGGCAAGCCCATCTTTGGCGATGATAGAACCAGGCGGTTTCGCGGCGTCATCAGCTTGAACCCGGCAATGAGCGTGATGACGGCAGGCCAGAATCGCGTTGACGGCTTGGCGCAGCCGTGTTGGCTGGCTCGGCGGCAGTTGGCCGGCTCAACGGCTCGGTTGGCCGGCTCGCGCGTGAGCCGTAGCCTGGGCTAGCGTGGGCGAGCTCCCAGACCTTGGCCCATGCGCGTGGCGCGTAGGAGAATCCTTTTTAGATACGTTTTCACGTGTCGACTCATGACGAGCGTGTACTACCTCGAGGTAGTATGCATGTTAATTTTTGAGTGTTTTGGACTGCTCCAATTTGAGAAAAGGATAGAGTGGAATTAATTCGTTAATTCGTTATCTTTTTGAGTTAATCATTGTCTTAGGTGATTTCTCATATAGGTGGGGCCTATCCGGGAGGACTACAGGGAGGCTACCGGGCGGGGTACTTCGACCCGGCTACGTGCGGTGAGTAGGTGGGTCTTTGTTTGATAAATGTATATATATCGTGTGGTTTTTCCGCGCTTTCTTTAAGCGTTAGCGTAGTTTGCATATCATTACGTTTGTTGGAGGTAGAACATTAAGTATTATATTGCCATGCATGTTTCATCTTTGTTGCTCCTTCGGTAGATGTATACCAGGTATTAGTACTCAGTCTTGTGGCCGGAGCCTAGCCTTGACGTTAGGAGTAGTCACTATCGTGCTGCGTGCACGCTTTGGATCCATTGTAGGTACTGCTTTGTCTTGGGATTGCACTAGGCAACTCGGACTTGTGTGGCGCACTTTGTGCACCGGCGCAGCGTTAGACTCGCGTCATTGTAGTACTTAGCGTATTACCTTATACCTAGCTTGTTCATTGTGGGATTTAGCCCCTTGGGCATGTGTGTTTACATGGGTGAGCAAATGTCGTGCAAAAGTATTAGCGGGAGTATCCGCATGTTTCCATGACGAGTATTTTGAGGTTCATGCCTACAGGTGGTGGCATATTTTCTCAAATTATACTTGTTTTCCAAGCGAGGTTACTAAACTTTTTGAAAACAAGCGGTTTTATCAAACTTTGCTTTTTGACCTCCACCGTTTTATGTTTGCCTCGGGTTAGTTGAGTACAAGGAGCTTGCTGACGTCGATGGCGGTGGTATGACAATGTGCAGTTTTCTACGTTTGTGGCGCTTTGTGTCCATACTCTCGTGTATTCTAACAATTCTTCCTTTTCTGTTCTTGTATTCAATATTCTATTCTTTATTCAGTTGCACTATAAATGGCTTTCGTCAGCTAGCGTGTCGGCCGGCACTTAGACAACACAGCTCGTCAGGGATGGGATGTGTCACAATATATTAGATTAGGACTTACCTTGTAAGAAATTTATTTATATGAAGTAATGATATTTTAGTCCTTTAACTGGTCAATATTCATGAATGTGAATTGAAAAAAAGAAAAAAGCTTATGGTATCAAACAAAATGAGCTACATAGTTTATTGTAAAGGGCGTCCTCACGATCTTGGGAAGCGGCTTCTCTCATTTTAATCAATTTAATTTCGATTTCAACTTTAAATTTTTGTTCTCTACTTTCTCATTCAGCAATTCTACTACGTCACATACATACTTCATACATGATCCCGACACCCAATATCTATGGCGTCCGAGTTGGACTCGACCACTTCGGCTAATGTGTTCTTATTGATGAATTAGAACCGAGACCTAGGATCGGCCTCAAACCCACCAAAATTCATAACTTTGAAAAAACAAATCTTAGCATCTATAGACTTTGTTACATGACCTCGATTCACTTTGGTCATGTAGCAGTTATCATTCACTAAAATTCATTTTCAAGTTCCACATAAAACGAAAATTGAAACTTAAAAATTCTTACTATACATTTTAAACAATCATCATGTTGAATATCAAAGATAGTTGTTGTATATCCATCATAATCGCAATGCATTTGTGCGTGAAATATAGGGCTTAACCTCCTTGAGACTCTAACCTTCCTTAATTTAAGCCATCTTGAGTGGCTTAGGGAAGCTAACAACAACTCCTTGAATTAAGGAATGAAGCAACTATACAGAATTGCTTTAGACACAAGAAAGGAAAAGCAGAAAACTCATTGTAACTTGGAAACACTAACCCCTGTGTCCGGTTTACGGTGAACCATGGAATGACTGAATAAACCATGGACATTGAAGACTTCCAATACTCCCCCTCAAGTTGGATCTAGAAGATTGATGGATCCAAGCTTGGATATAAGCCTTTGAAACTGATGAGAAGCCAAGGGTTTGGTGAATATATCGGCCAAGCTGATTGGAGCTTCTTGTGGTGCATCTGAATCACTGCTTGTTTACATGCCCACATTCCGCACGTGCACTTAGTGACGATCCTTCGATGTGTTTTGTCCTCTCGTGAAACACGAGAGTTTGATGCTATGTGCATAGCGGCCTGGTTGTCCTAGAACCAGTTCCTTGAGTTGAGTCTTGAACATACCTAAATCACTTTCAGTCCCTTTAGCCATATCGGCTCACGCGGTTGATGCCATGGCACGATAATGCGACTTCAACACTTGATCTTGCAATGACGGTTTGTTTTTGCTCTTCCGCCGTGACTAGTTTCCGCAACTTAAAATGCGATGTGCCGATTTAGCAGAATTTGACGATCAATTGCATTTTCTGCCCAATCAGCATCACGATGCCCATGATTTGGTATTTTCATTCTTCTTCATGATGATACCACTGACCCGTTACTTGAACCTTTTTAAATAGCATGCAAAGATCCTCTTGGCAGTTCAATAAATCGATTGTGGGGAGAGTGCATGAATTGGTAGCGTACTCATTGAATATGTTATGTCGGAGTATGGTAATTGTTAGGTAAATCGACTTACCAACCAGTCTTTGATAATGCGCATTAAAGTGGTGTGCCACACAATCAAGATATTTGTTGTGAAGTCTTTGATGGTATTTGTTTGAGTTTGGAAATCTCTTGACATTATCTTGTGATTATTAAGTCATCCCATATATCAACACCACCAACTTTCCGACTCGGTCGCGAACAAACAATGATGAATACGCATTGCTTCTTGAAACCCTTTAATAGAGTGACAGTTGCGTCTGGCGCAGAAGTTGTGATCCTGTCGTTGTGCAATTTACACTAAATCGAGGCTGTGACTTTAAGGATGTCTGGCGGCAATTTCACATAGACTTCTCTACAGATGCCGTAAATGAATTAACTTCACGTCCATTTGTTTTCAGGACCAACCATATGCTCTTGTGAGACCATAGGGCCCTAATTGAGTTCATTTTTGGCTGTTCCAAATACTTCTTTGTAATCCACCTCAAATGTTTGATGATCCCCGACCACAGT
The DNA here is from genome assembly GCA_018257905.1 of Gillenia trifoliata. NCBI lineage: Eukaryota > Viridiplantae > Streptophyta > Magnoliopsida > Rosales > Rosaceae > Gillenia > Gillenia trifoliata. The sequence goes on along the minus strand of CM031080.1, from coordinate 13,834,694 downwards.
CTTCTTACTCTTGATTTGTTATACATTAACTTGTCTTATAATTGGCACACAGCCACTTTTCCTTTTAGGTGTTTGCATTCATCAGGGTTTGTAACATTGGTGGTGCTTTGAGTTTTATTATGCTTTTTTTTTATTGTAATTTATTAGTCCTCATGGTAGGCTCTTGTGTGAAATAGTGCTAAACGACATGAGATGAGTCTGTACGATACGACCTGCAATTGGAATTGGATGGCGGGTTTGTAATGACAAATCTTGAAATCTTGTAGGAGAACATCTGTCATGCGTAAAAAGTTGCGTAAACAGTCTTTGAGGTGATTCTTTGCACTCGTTCAAGTTATCAACCACACTTTGAAGATTATCTTGGTTGTCTGCATCACCATCATGCATGAAGTGCTGCAGATGGGTGTATCATTATTACCTCACATGAAGTTTTTTCATGATTCATCATTGTTAAACCTATTCTTGACATTTTAGTACAACCCGTCCCAAAATTTATGTGAAATTACCAAAGTACTTTTTATTGTCGTGTGACTTTTGTTGACTTTTTGAGACGACATGTAATTATTTTCTTTATATTGTGATACTCTATGATGACATTGACTTAAAAGCGAACTCAGACAGGAGTTCAAACGAATGTTTCACAAATTTTGAGAAGTGTAAGACATTTAGTATTTTTGCTCCTTGTGTAGGAATTAAGTTTTTCCAAACATTCTTTGGCCATCCAACCTCCCCATCATTACGCACGTCTCTCACAACCTCTCTCCCCTCTCTTTCTCTCCCATTTTCTCTCTGGCCCAACTGTCTAAAACTTCCTAACCTTTGGATGATCACAAAATCATTGACCGTTGCCCAAAATCCAGCACCGTCTGATGATGTTCTGCGTCATTGGTGGGCTGTGATTTTGGAATCTACAAACTGAACGATCGTGCGTGACGGCGTGGGCGAAAGCGGCCAGGCGCATTCGGTTTGCATGCAATCGGTATAGGTAAGCCTCAATCATTATTGGTTTTATTGGATTAATGTAGGTTCAAGTGATAAACGTCCAATTTAGTGCGATTTTGAAGAGAGAAGCGGAATTAGGGTTTCCGGCTTCAAACCAATTTTGGAATATCTCGGCCATTTTCTGCTTTCGAACTGATATGAAAATACTCTACTCTTAATACCCCGCCATTTTGATATAGCAGCCGTTCATTTGGCCAAGAAACGAGAAGATATGAATTTTGAAGTTTTGGAATTAATAGGAAATTTTCCAGGAAATTCAGCCGAACCAGTGGCTGAAGGACGTGGCATGGCCCTCCGACGGCCGGTGAGGGAGAATATTACATCGCGGTAACGGAATATTCTGGCGGCGTCGAAACCCGTCCCGGTGCCCAGTGGCTTTGCGGCGGCGTCGGCGGCGCGTGGGCGCCGTGCAGCAGCGTCGCGGCGCGTGGGAATGCGCCGGCGTGTGGCGACACGTGCCGGCGGATGTGTGTGCGGCTAATAATCCGGCAGATTTCGGCGGCGGTGGACGTGGTATGGGGTTCCCGACTTAGATAGTTTTTCAGAACCGTTTGCTGTATAACAAGTATTATTTTTGAGGTATTTTTCTATGGGCCTGTTTAATTTATCATTAAGTTCATTTTCCTAATATTAAATAGATGGTCTTGGCGCCACACTTCGAGGAAGGCATGAGAGAAATTTCACATAAGTCTTTCATAATTAGACTTTTGCTTTTTATTATTAGTTTCTGGTTAAATGATCTATGGATTTGAGTTCTATATAGTTTAAATGAATTTTAAAAACATTTTATTTATATATATTATTATTAAATATATATACAATATTAAGCTCACATTGTTGTGCAACCTGTATTTGTACCATTGTAGTTTTATATATTGGAAATGATTAAATGTTGATTGGTTATCTGCCAAAGTATGAATATATTTTATGAAATGGTTTACAATATGATCTTACGTTTGCGTAATTACAGCATGGTATTTGACATATGGTTTTGAGAAGATTTTATTTATGCAATATTAAATATTTTGGGAATTATGAAGAATCTTGTGTCTCATAAACACATGAGTATGTATGTATGTTTTCAAACACATGATATGCTTTCAACATGTTGTAGTACGTCTCACGGCCGTAGGACAGAGTCTCATGTTTGGTCACCACCTTGTGCTCCGGGTATTGTCATTGTCACATGGTAGCTTGTCTTACAGTTATGTTTGTTGTAAGGGGAAAAGGCCCCACTCGTGGACACAGGTGTAGCGCTAAGGCGCAAGTGCTTACATGTGTTGTGGTACTACCGTTTAAATTGTGGATAACGTAAAGTGCTTGTACGATTGAAGGCATTTTTCAACCCATTACATAGGTGATCAGCGCATATACCTGTGTTGGTTTTCCTTATATATATTATTGGAATTAATAATTGTGATTTCACGAATATTATACTTTTATGCGTTTGATTATACTCATAGTATCTTTTGAACTATACTATGATAGTATGTTTTTCGAAGCGATTATCTTGGATTTCAAGCAGTTAATATATTGAAAGAGAAAGGTTTTGCGAAAACTTTGATTTTTGTCCACTCACCTTTTGTTTTTCGCCCCTTCGAGGACATAGTGATAGTGCATCGTGAAGTGAGGCATGCGTGGCAGCTGCGATCATCTATCCCGACCATGTAGGGATTATCTTTTTCTTTTCAGTTTCTATAATAATATCATCCCTGTTATGGATAGAGATTTTAGGAACTTATTTTGTGTTGGTTTTATTGTTTCCAAAATTAATCGCTCACGAACCATATGCATATTGACATTGTTTTTCATGAAGCTTAATAGTATTTGCAATTTTTGTTTCACTAAATGTTGTCATGCATTTAATGGCTTAAATCACTTGCAGTGTCGCGTACGCCGCGCCGGTATCACGCGTGGGTATCGGTGGGGTGTGTCGATTATTATCGAGCATAGGTTGAAGAATTCTCATGACAAACACTTTGTGTACGTCATTCTTGTACTAGTATCTCGGTGTTTCTTTCTGACTATGCCACCTCGGCCGTCGGCCCGATTTATCCGACTTAGCTGTTGCGTAAGTCCTCGCCAACGCAGGTCGGGCGGTAGGGCGTACTCACTTGAGGTGCGGCGTGGGTTAGGTGTATGGGAGCAGGGTGTTTCTCTGGAGAGGCTTTGCCGAGCTATGGCTCGAGAAAGTGGAGAAAGGCGTTCGAACATGAAGCGTAGGAGATCAGTTATTCTGTTGCCTTCTTCCTCCTTTGAGTGCTAGCGAGTTGGTGGGACACCGAGGAGAGTACTTTTCCTCGGGGCACTCATGTCACTTAAGGCGGTTTAACGGAGGTTCGTATGTGGTTTTTCACTCCTGGTGCAAGGTCGGGAGAGGAGGGGTGCTTGGATGCAAGCAGGGCACCATGGTAGTATCCAGTATGGGGCCAGCGATTCAAGAGCTTATGAGAGTATTGCTTGGCTGATGGAGGAATAATCTGTGGAGTTGCGGTTCGGTTTCATGAGGAGTTTGCGACGTGAGATTAGGATCATCAACGCTTCTCATCGATGCCCGACCTAGCAGGATGGAGTTTGGAGTTAGCTTTGGACATTGAGCGATCGATGATTAATGACTATCTTGGGGAGCAGTACTAGTGGCGTGGGGGCGTCGGGGAGATTTTACATTGGCGGTCGGCTTGGGGGTTTCAAGAAGAAGCGGTCGAGCTCTGGATTTTTCTGGTGGAGGTTCTACAACTTGTGAGGATTAATTGAGAATCGTTTCTCTTTGTAATTTAGAATTTTGAGGATATTGTGGCTTGAATAGTAATCATAGATTCGCTTAGTTCATGCATTCACTAGAAATTTAAGAACTCGATATTATTCGCGATTATTCATTATGATGGGAAAATATAGTTATCTAGAAGTTTGAATTCCAAAATTATTTTGAAATACCTATGATGTATTAGATTCTTTGACTACACTTTTAATCATATATGGAATACATTCAACAACATTATTTGGAATTTCTTGAGAAGACTTTTCTTTATTTTGTTACAAATGCTAATGAGGTAAGAGAGAAGTGAGAAAAACAGTGGGAGGAAAAAAAGGAAGAAAATATCAAAAGAAGCAATATTTGAAACATGAATAAATAAATAACTACGCAAGTACATTGTATTTGAAAAGGTAAGTGATCAATTTCCTCCAATGCGTATTTCACCATGTCCTTATTTAGTAACAAATACGGTGTATGTTATGTAATATATGTGGAAAGTGATCCTCGATTAAGTAATACATAATATATCTACTACATATAAACATGATGTAAATTTGTAACCATATAAACACAAAGAAAACAATTTTGAAATAACTAACAATTTGTCTACCCATTCACTTGCTAGCTATATATTCATCGACTATAGACTCTATTATTAACCATTCCACGGAGTAAAGTAATGGCAATAGTTACCACAACAAGTTCTAAAGATGTCTAGGTGTTTGTATTTCACTAACTTCTTACTCATTACGCAGAGCACGAGGCGGAAGAACAGAAATGTTTCATGCACTTCAAATTAAAAATCTAAATTTTTCGTATAGTTGTTTGCACAAACAAAAAATAAAAAATTACCAAAAACAATGGCAAATGAAGAAGAAAACAAATCGAGGCCGGAAGGGCAAAGTAAGAAGAAATGAAATACGAGAGAAACCTGATCCTACACAGAACTTGTTGTGGTAACAATTTAGCAAATATTTTAGTCTGTTTAATCATTAGACAAGCGAAATATAGCTCATGAATATAGTCAAGCGCTATATGGGTAGACAAATTAGAAATGTTGAAAAGTTACAAATTTTTTCCTTTGTGTTTCATGATTTATTTATCATGTTTATCACGTAGCTCTTAGATATATTATGTATTCACGAATAAGAATCACTTCCCAAGTATACATTACATAACATACAATGTAACAAATAAAGTGGAGAATTGATCAATTACCCTTTTCAAAATACGAGTGGCATATAGCGTGAATTATTTATTTATTCATGTTTCAAATATTATTTCTGATATTTATTCGCTTTTACTCATAATTGTTTTTCTCCTTCTCTCTTACCTCATTAACATTTGTAAATAAAAAACAAAAGAAATTCTTCTGAGCAATTCCACATAATGTTGTTGATAGTATTCCATATGTGATTAAAGTGTTGTCAGAAATCCTAACCATCATAGTATTTCATGTTCTTCAAGCTCTAGATGACTACTTTCCTATCATGGCGTCGCAATGTTTGAGTTCTTAAATTTCTGGCTCAAACTCATGAACCAAGATCTATGATTACAGTGCTAACACGTATCCTCAAAATTATTGCAAGAAGGGAAATGATTCTCAATTAACTTTCTGAGTTATACTTCTATTGCTTATTTTTGTGTTTGGTAATATATTGCATAAATAGGAATTCAATGCTTCAACCAATGAGAGGAAGTACAACAGTAGAGGAAAGTGTAAATGTCTACATATTCACAATTAAATATTTCCTGTTATTACTGAATGGCCTTTAGCGGCTATGAATCCATTAGCCAAATTAAGAAATGTTGAAGGATTTTCAAAATTGTTTTCCTTTGTGTTTATTTGGTTACAAATTGCTATGTATTTCTATGGTGGATATATTATGTATTGCAAAATGAGATTCCTTTCCAAGTATATATTAGATAACATCCAATGTATTTGTTACTAAATAAGGACACGGTAAATACGATTGGAGGAAATTGATCAATTACCTTTTCAAAAGTAATGTGCGTAGTTATTTATTGTCATGTTTCAAATATTGTTTTCGATATTTTCTTCCTTTCCTCTTAATTGTTTTCTCACTTCTCGCTTACCTCATTAAATTTGTAAATAAAAACAAAGAAAAAATTCGCTTCACGAGGCAATTCCAAATAATGTTTTAAGGATTCTTTTCCGGGGGATGTATTCTCCAAGTGAAATCCGGCGTCTGTTCCTTGTGTTCCAAAAAGACTCTGAAGAAGGCGATTAAATCCTTAGTTGACTCTATTGGATCCTCCTCTAAAGCTAATGTGAAGAGAGAGGTTCGTGACTTACGAGCTAATAGAGATGAAATAATGGCTGCATCTCGTCATCCCAATCTACTTGATGATGATTATGATTATAACAGTGGCGATTGTCATGGAGTTCTCCCTACCAATCAAGCAATGAAATTGCGAGTGTGTGTAATACTTTGATAAGGCCAAGTTATCATTATTTGTTTTGTTGTGTTGTAACCGATGACTACTCTGTTCGCCATTTTCTTTTGTTTTTGTATGCGGCGTTAGTTATTTGTCTTGCCTTTTTGCTTCTCAATGCCTCCTCCACTCTTAGATACTTAGGCATCTATATAATGATTTGATTTTGATATATGGCGCGTCCCCATCATCACTTGAATAATAATAATAATAATAATAATGATATGTAATAAACAACATTGTGTGAGCTTTCGCCAATTATTATTCATTAGAAAATTTCAAGTGTAATACATCATTATAACTAAGGTAAGAAAACTTACTAGCTCTTATTTTTGCCACATAGTATAGTGGCAGCATCAACACTTATAGGTACAATAACGCCAACTTTACTGGATGTGCCTTTGGCAATGCAATCATACGTGTCAACTTTCTCTTGGCGTATTTATTAAGCTTTCTGCATTGCAATCATCTATTATTACCTATGAGATACAATTGAGTTATTACTTTTAACTTACAGGCATCGACTTGAACTAGATTTTTGTCCTTCAATGCAGGCGCAAAATTTAAAAACTTAGCGAATACACGGAACTAAATTCCTGAAGGCACAAATAAAGTGAAAGTGTTTTACCAGAATAGCGACTTCAAGATAAGTGTCCCCACGTGCGCGGCACTGGCGGCGTCACCCCCACGCGCATGCTTATATGCGGTAGCGCTCGCGCGTGTTGTAGATTAAAGTTAACGGAATATACCTTTCTAGCAGGAATATTACACGGCAAGTCGAATATTCGTTACGTTGTGAATATTCCTTCTTCTTCCTCTCTTGCCGGTCATCAGACGCCACTTGTGTGATCCTCCGTGCTGATTCGGCACGAATTCAGAAAATTTCCGAATTAATTAAAAAAACTTCAAAAATTCATATCTTCTTGGTTCTTTAGCCCAAATTTAGCGTGCCATATATCAAAATGAAGGTATTGACGAGTAGAATATTTTCATACCAATTTGAGGCCAGAAAAATGGCGGAGATGGCCTGAAATTGGCCGGGAAGCTTCGGGAAACCCTAATTCGTTCTCGTAAAAGCAGCACCAAATTGAATGTTCTTTATATCGATTTTGAACCTACTCAATCAATAAAATAATGGTAATGGTTTGAGGCTTACCTATGTCGAGTTATCAAAAACTTGAATGGCGGTTAAATGCGTTTTAGATTCACGTCGGTTGGATGATCGGGTTGAGATTTGGGGAATTCTAAAATCACGTACCGTCGAGAATAGCCGAGACGATCGAGATGGTATGGATTTTTACAGGCAACGGTTGACGATTTTGTGATTCGTCAAGAGTTAGGGTTTGGTGAGTTTTGGCTTAGAAAATGGGAGAGAAAGAGAGGAGAGGGGTTGTGAGGCGTGCGGGAGTGATGGGGAGGGTTAGGTAGCTGTCTGACCGGCTCACTCCTAATTCCTACGGGAGTGGAAGAGTACTAAAATGCCCCTACACTTTAAGAGATACTTCATGAGTATAATGAAGCATAAAAAAGTATAATATTCGTAAATCACAATTAATAATTCAATAATATATATAGAAACCAACACGGGGTGTATGCGCGATCACCCATGTACGGGTTGCGGAGCAGCCTCTCGATCACCGTGCAAGCACTCGTTATCCATTAATTTTGTACTCCTAGTACCACACACATGTAAGCACTTTGCGCCGCGGCCGTCACACCGAAGTCATACGTGGTAGGGCATTACATAAACAAAAATAAACGTAAGACAAGCTTGCACTAAGATTTATAGGACAATACCCACTAGATGCAGTCGTGTGACCCAAACATGTGAGACTTGTCCCTACAGTAGTGAGGCAGTACTACAATGTAGTGAAAGCATACCAAGTGTGTTTGAAAACATACATACATACTCATGTGTCTAGATATAATAAGCAAGATCCCTTTCATAAGTCCCAAATATTTAATATTATAAATAAAACAGCCTTCCTTCAAAACATATCAAATATCATTTAATATTTATGCAAAAGTAATATCATAGTGTAAACCATTCATAACATATATTCATACTTTTTGGTATATAACCACAATCACCATTTTAAATCCTACAATACATAACCATAATTAAAACAAATATGGTTGAATAAACAATTATCAACATGTATATATATTTAATAATAAATATATATAAATAAAAATACTTTGAAAACCATTTAAAACTATATATAAATCAAATCCATATTCATTTCCAATCATAAAAACCATTTAATAAAAGCGAAGTCCACTCATAGTAATATCGGGGCTTTAGCCAATTATTATTCATTGAAAAATTTCAAATTATTATCGTACAACTAAGGTAGAAAACTTACTAGCTCTTTTGCCACATAGTTCTAGTGACATCAGCACTTATAGGTACGGTAACAACCAACTTTGCTAGGATCACCTTTGTATGCAATCATACGTGTCAACTTTCTCTTGCCGTATTTATTAAAACACTTGCGGCTTGCCCAATCATCTAATGTACACCCTGTAGGATACAATTGAGGTTGTGCATAACTTAAGGCACATCGACTTGAACTAGATTTTTGTCCTTCAATGCAAGCGCAAAATTTAAAAACTTAAAAGCGAATACCGCAGACTAAATTTACGAAGCACAAATAAAGTGAAAGTGTTTTACCAAGATAACGACTTCAAGATAAGTGTTTTGCACTCTACATTTTCATTTTAAATTGAAAAGAGTGGTATTTCACGCCACTTAGAATTAAAATCCTAAATTTTAGTATAGTTGTTTGCACAAACAAAAAAAAATAAAAATTGCAAAAACAATGGCAAATGAAGAAGAAAACAAACTGAGGCGAGCAAGTAAGAAAGTAAATCTGAAAACCTAGACATCTCTAGAACTTGTTGGTAACTATTGTAAATATTTTACTGTTCAATGGTTAGACTAGCAGTCTATAGCTCATGAATATATAGGTAAGGGGGCTATGAATGGGTAGACAAATTAAGAAATGTTGAAAAAGTTTTCAAATGTTTTGCCTTTGTGTTGCCATGGTTTACAAATTTCGCATCATGTTTATATGTAGTAGATATATTATGTATTAGAATAAAGTTACTTTCCAAGTATACATTCATAACATACAATGTGTTGTTACTAAATAAGTTATGGTGAAATAGGAGTGGAGAAATTGATCAATTACCCTTTCAAGTACGAAGTACTTATTAGTTATTATTGTTTATGTTTCAAATATTGTTTTCCTGTTTATTCCTTTTTACTCATAATTGTTTTCTCACTTCTCTCTTACCTCATTAACATTTGTAAATAAAAACAAAAGAAAATTCTTCAAAATTACATTGCAAGAGAAATGATTCTCCAGTGCTTTCTGAAGTTGTGCTTCTATTGCTTATTTTGTGTTTTCATAATATATTGCATAAGTAAATTCATGCTCTTATACCCAATGAGAAGAAATCTTGTTACATCTCCGTTAAAATAATGCTATTTTATTCCCTAAGGTGCAAAATGGCGATTTGCATGGTTGATCTTTGATTGACTTTACTGCGTCGTAACTCGTCACGCGCATTCACGCTGTATTTTTCTTGATGTGCTCGTCGCTCTGAAACGGCGTGAAGGCGTGAGCCTTCGTGCGTTCCGGACCCCGGCGAATATTTCTGGGGCGTTGATTTTGGCGTTTAGGTATTTAACGGTGAGAGCATTTTGAGTTATTGAGGTAGGACCCATTTGGCGGCGGACCAATCACAAATCAATCCACGATTTGTAGGATGTTATGCGAGCTTTGCCCATTCAATGAACTTGACCATCATCTTTGTTTTCTTCTCTGTAGAGCCACTTTTTTCCCCCTTTTCTTCCTTCTCGGCACAACAACATCAACCATCATTTTTGGTGCAAATCACCGCATTGGCCCTCGGCAATCTCTCCACTCTCTTCTGCTTCTTCTCATAGCGAGGCCACACCCGGTGACAAAACCGAGAACTTGAAAACACATAAGCGCTTTGCTGGACCACCCAAGCCGGATATTCGGTCTCAGCGAGCCAGTCTTTGGCGAGATGAGACCAGCGCCACATCTTCATCATCGTTGTCAATCTCCAGACTTCCACGAGCTCCGGAAAACCAGCAAGCCGAGACCACCTTGAACCTAGGAAATTACTATTCACACCCCGAGGCCTTCATCTTCTTCTTCCCGAGTACACCGAGGCCATTTCATGGCCAAACTCTCTCACTAGGGCTCTACTTGGCCACCCAAATTGGTTTCTTCTCTCTGTTCTCTGTTTAGAGACCCAGAACTTCTTGGGGTGAGTTGCGGCAACGCGTTCAAATCGATCCTAAACCAAGCGGCTGCGAGAGAGCGGACTTGAATGACGAGTTGGCTGCCATTGCTGGCGCCTTCTTTCTTTCTCCAACGCCCGAGGAAGGCTGCTTTGAGCAAGAAAGCGGCTGCATTCCTGCACCGAATTTTGGTTGTGATCACGAGACCCTTATTGTGAGTTGGAGGTGGTGTGCGAAGATGGAGATGAAAATGTGGTTATCTGAAGAGTGGAGATTATTCTTTAACGTTTTGGCGGGGGCCCCTGCATGGGCGTTTTGGGCTCTTGGTTTTGGGTGCGAATGAAGTAGAGGTGGTCTTTCGATTTTGGGCCATTTGCTTGTAGCCCAATTCGATTAATTTAGGTGCCGTTACGAGTTTTTGTTAGGTTGGTTGCTTGGAGAAACCTTGGGCTTTGGCGACCGTGTGTCGGGGGCCAATGCCGTCGGCCCAGGCTTCTGAGCCAAAGTATTTGTGAGTGGGCCTTTTCCCTACTATTAGAATTGTTTTATTTTGGGAAATATATTTGGTTAATTGCCTAAAATTACTTGTGATTTTAAATTGGTATTTGGCTTCGTATTTTAGTAGACCTCGTATTGTAGTATTTACTTGAGTTTTACTAGCTTAGCTCATTAATCTTGTTAGGCTTTGAAAATTAGTGGGCCTTGGGCCTATAATTCCATTTGGGAATTTCACATATTTTAATTGAAATTCCGTATTAATTTATCACAGCGTATTACTGGTTCCGAACGGCCCTATTTGAGAGGGTTTTAGGATTAATTAGTTTACTCGCCTACTTGTAATTTTGGGTTCGTATCTCGTTTGACGGGCCTTAGGCCGTATTTTAGTGAACCTTGGAATTGGTAAACTTCTACCGTATTTGGTACCCATGTAGCGTCATTCTCGGTATTTCCACGTATTTTTAGTTCTCACAGCTTAGTATTTGAGTCGGCTGAGAATACTTTATATTAATCGTTCTAAGGTTATCCCAAAGGGGAAATTTCCTCACTTGTTTATCCTACCTTATTTTATAAAGATTTATTCAGTGGTATGTTTTCATACGCTCGGCAGATTTAACACGGTGTTGATTATCACCGTCACGGGCGAGGACGGCTTCCGTGATTGTTCACGCACCTATACGCTCGCTATGGACCCATAGCAGGTGCCCGGCTTCATTAAAATTAAGCAGGGCGTCCAGGAGCTGGGTGTGATCACGAATAGCCCGACTTGCGTGATTGTGCCTGCAAGTAATGATGTATCCACCCGGCTGTTCATAGCGGAAATTGCTCTGTATGAACTTCGTGTGTTGCTATACCTAAACGGCTTATCTTATAGTTACGCATTTGTGATTTTACCTTTGGTTTTCGCGATGCCGCGGAAGCATTGGTTCACGGGTTTCAAGTATAATCTTATTTACGAACTTTCGATTAAAGTGTTGTGTGCCGAATGGTGGCTTTACGCCCGTTTGATTGGTAAGTATATTTTACGTAACACTTGATTTTCTACCTACTATTATTAGTACGTTTTTTGAAATGGTTTTTCAACCAATTACTTGATTTGTGGCGAGGTTAGTACTTTCAAAGGAAAGGTTTTACAAAACAATTATTATTGGCCTCACCCATACATTTTTGCGCCCCTCGGTTAGTGGCTGAAGGCGTCGGCGATTCGAGGCGGTGGTATGGCGAAGGTTTTAAAATTTCTTGGTGCGTAATTATACTAGGTACTCAGTACTTTGTCGACTTGCATTGTAAATTAGATGATGTACATTTGTGTACACATGAATCTTAATTTATTCGAATTCATTTCTTATTTCATTCAAATTGGCTTTACCGTTGCCTACGTGGTGTCGCCGACTGTCAGGCTTTTGGGTGTCACGTGTACATCGAGATCAGGGATGTCAAGTACAAAAAAAGAACTTAAAGGGGAAAGTGTAGAAATGTCTACATATTCTGAGATTCCAAATATTTCTGTTGTGCATTGAATAGCGCTTTAGAAGGCTATAGATAGGTAGCCAAATTAAGAAATGTTGAAAAGTTTCAAAATTGTTTTCCTTTGTGTTTATTTGGTTACTAAATAGGGACACGATGGCGGATTCTTTTCCAAGTATATAATAGATAACATCCAATGTATTTGTTACTAAATAAGGACACGGTAAATAGATTGGAGGAAATTGATCCCAATTACCTTTTCAAAATACAATGTACTTCGTAGTTATTTATTTATCATGTTCAAACATTGTTTCTCGATATTTTCTTCCTTTTTTCCTCATAATTGTTTTTCTCACTTCTCGCTTACCTCAATAAAATTTGTAAATAAAAACAAAAAGAAAATTCGTCACGAGCAATTCAAATAATGTTGTTGAATGCTGTTCCCATATATGATTAAAGAAAGTGTGATCAAAAGAATCTAATACATCATAGGTATTTCGAAGTAATTTGGAGTTCAAACTTCTAGATGACAATATTTTTCCCTATCATAAAAATAATCACAATAATACGAGTTCTTAAAATTTCTAGTAAATGCATGAACCAAAGAGTCTATGATTACTATTAAAAGCCACAATATCCTCAAAATTTAAATTGCAAAAGCGATTCTCAATTAACTTTCACAAGTTGTACTTCTATAAGCTTATTTTGTGTTTTGGTAATATATAAGCATAAATGAGAATTCAATGCTTCTAAACAATGAAACAGAGTACAACGAACTGAAAGAAGAGTGTAAATGGCTAGACATTACAAATTCCAAATATTTCTTAATAAGTGCATTGAATGGCCTTTAGGCGAGCTTGTGAATCGATAGCCAAATTGAGAAATGTTGAAAAGCTTTCAAAATTGTTTTCCTTTGTGTTTATGTGGTTATAAATTTTGCATCATGTTTATATGTAGTAAATATATTATGTATAAGAATTAGTTATTGTTGTACAGGGCCCTATCGAGGGAATACCTTCCCCCCCAAGGTGATGATTTCCTTTAGGAACATTTTTGCGAAATAATTCGAGATATCTTGATAAAGGATTTCTTTTCCTCCGGTTTATACTCCTCTATGAACTACCATGGATTACGAAATGATCCTCGACATTGACTCCAATAGCTGATGACTCTTCACCCTATTTACCCATCTAGTGAAAATTTATTATGTCACATTTGGAACCAGACAATTCTTTCAGGATATTATTATTCTCAAGTGCAATCCATCACTGTTCTTGTGTTCCAAAGAACTCTGAAGAGGTGATTAAATCCTTGATGCGACTCTTTGGATCACTCCTCTAAAGCTAATACGAAGAGAAAGGTTCTTGAAAGCTTTGAGCTGATAGAGATGAAGTAATGGCTACATCTTTCGTCATCCAAATCAGCGATGATTATGATTATAACGGTGACGATTGTCATGAGTTCTCCGCCAATCAAGCAATGAAATTACCGGTACGTATGCTGATGGCAAGTTGTATTATTTTAGTCTTTTGTTGTGTTGTAATAATTGGCTACTTACCTCTAGCCATTTCTTTGTTTTTGTCTTACGAGTCAGTTATTTTACTATAGCCTTTTTCTATTTGTTGTTTTGCGTCGGTGCCTTTTATCGTCGTTCGGTTTTGTCGCGTCAAAAGAGTGAAAGATACCGCCCGCACTTGTGTAGGTTGCCTTTGCTACTCCGCGGCCTCCTCCACTCCTGGATACTTGAGCATTTGTCTATATATTGATTGATTTGATATATGAATGTATTTGATTTGATATATGGCGCGTCCCTATCACATCACTTGAATAATAATAATAATAATAATAATAATGATAATAACAATAAACAACATTGTATCGAGACTTCGCCAATTATTATTCATTGAAAATTTCAAATTATTACATACATTACAGCTAAGGTAGAAAACTTACTGACTCTTTTGCCACATAGTTCTAGTGACATCAACACTTATAGGTGCAGTAACAACCAACTACTAGGATCACCTTTGGCAATGCAATCATACGTGTGTCAACTTTCTCTTGGCGTGTTTATTACCATTACTTGCGGCGCAGTCATCAATGTACACCACAGGATACAATTGAGTTGTGCATAACTTCCTAGGCATCGACTTGAACTAGATTTTGTCCTTCAATGCAAGAAGCGCAAAATTTAAAAACTTAAGCGAATACAAAGACTAAATTTACGAGAAGCACAAATAAAGTGAAAGTGTTTTACCAAGATACGACTTCAAGATAAAGTGTTTTGCCACTCTACATTTTCATTTAAATTGAAAGGTGGTATTTCACATGCACTTGAGATTAAAAAATCTAAATTTTTCGTATAGTTGTTTGCACAAACAAAAAAAAATAAAAAATTGCAAAAACAATGGCAAATGAAGAAGAAAACAAGCACGAGACGAGGAGAAGAACAGAAGTAGAAAAGAAATGAAATCTGGAAGAAAACCTAGACATCTCTAGAACTTGTTGTGGTAACTATTGTAAATATTTTACTTTCTGTTCAATGGTTAGACAACGAGTCATATAGCTCATGAATATATAGATAGCTGACTATGAATGGGTAGACAAATTAAGAAATGTTAGAAAAGTTTTCAAATTTTTTTCCTTTGTGTTTATATGGTTACAAATTTATCATGTTTATATGTAGTAGATATATTATGTAATGCGAATAAGGATCACTTTCCAAGTATACATTACATAACATACAATGTGTTTGTTACTAAATAAGGACATGGTGAAATAGGAGTGGAGGAAATTGATCAATTACCCTTTCAAAGCCGCAGTGATTGTACTTGCGTAGTTATTTATTATTCATGTTTCAAATATTGTTTTCGATGTTTTATTCCTTTTTACTCATAATTGTTTTTTCTCACTTCCTCTTACCTCATTAACATTTGTAAATAAAAACAAAGAAAATTCTTCCACGAGCAATTCCAAATAATGTTGTTGAAAGTATTCCATATATGATTAAAAGTGTTGTCAAAAGAATCTAATACATCATAGGTATTTCAAAATAATTTGGAATTCAAACTTCTAGATAATATCTTTTCCCTATCGAGGAAAAACAATCCCACAATATCTTGACACATCTGACCGGATGTGCATTGAGACACCCAAAAGTCGGATGTCTTTGGCCAACCACCACGTGGGTGTGAAAGCCAAAAAGAATGAATTAAATTTATTTGAATAAATTAAGATCAATGTGTGTACACAAATATGCGAGTAGGAAGAATTTAATACAATTCGATTGTACAAGGTGCGAGAATGTAGTATTTACAGCCAGAAATTTAAAACCTTCGTCATACCATAGCCTCGAGCGTCGTGACTCGACCACTAAACCTGGAGGAGCAAAAGCGAGAAGAGAGGTGAGTAGGCCAATAATAGTTGTTTGTAAAAACCTTTCTTTACGAAAGTAGTAACCCCTGTAGTCAAAATCAAGTAATTGATCGGAGAAAACCATTCACGAGAAAGCGTACTAATATAGTAGGTAGAAAATCAAGGTAAGTACGGAAGTATACTTACCGTCAGCTTGAGCAGAAAGCCTTGCCCGGAATTCGGCACACAATACTTGTTTTCGAAAGTTCGTAAAAATAAGATTATCTGGAAACCCGTAAATCAAGCTAGCAGCTTCCGTGGTATCGAGTGAAACCAATGATAAATCCACGTCTGAGAACTATAAGATAAACCGACTCATTTAAGTATAGCAAACACACGAGTTCATACAGGATATATTCTGTCATGAGCAGCAGTGTATAAATAACGTGCCTTTCGTGTACACAATCACGTGAAGGCTAGGCGCATATGCGCATCTAGCGAATTGAGTCTCGCCAGGCTGACCTAGAGCAGTGGCATGCACTGTGGGTCCATAAGCGGCGTATAGGTGCGTGTGAACAATCCCGTGAAGCGCAGTCCTGGCCACGGGCGGTACACACAACACCGTGTAAACAGCCTAGTTAGCGTATGAAAACATACCCAGGAAATAATTTTGGAATAAAACAAAGTGGGGTAAACTCCTTTTAGGGATGCCCTCAAACTAATCAATATACATGGTATTCTTGGGGACGTGCAGGAAATACCAAGCATAACCTAAAAGAGCGTGAAATATGAGGATATACCACAAGAATTGCAAGGTATAGAAATACCAACAATGGTAGACTAGGTGAACCCAAGATCTGGTAGAAGTTTACCAATTCCAGGTTCACCAAGAAATACGGCCCAAGACGCAAATAGGTATCTGAACCCAAATTACAAGTAGGCGATAAACTATTTAACTCCTAAAACCCTAAAAAATAGGGCGGTTCGATACTAACTTGTCTGGCGTAAAAACTAATACGAAATCACCAAAATAATGGTAGAAATTCCCAAATGGAAATATAGGCCCAAAGCCACTAATTTCAAGGTCAACAAAAGTATACGGAGTCGATTTAGTAAATCAAGTAATTACTATGATATATACAGAGATAAATACCGTTAAAACCAATTAATAATGTAGGCAATAAACCAAATATAATTTCCCAAAATAACACATTTAAATAGTATGAGAAGGGCCCACTCACAAAGACTTTTGCGGGAAAGCCCAAAATGTCGCCACGGGTCATGGAAATGTTTGGAAATATGCCCTGAAAGTCAATCTTTGGAAGAAACTTTTCGAGGACATTGTTTGTATGTATGGATAACCTAAATGCAAACAAAAGGAGCAAAGTCACTTATTAGGACAATCTCAATAGTTGATAAATGTCCAAATAGTGAATCCATGGACAGTGGATTGATGGAAGAAGTAATCTAATGAAGTTAGACTGTAGAGACCTTCTTCTCCTGCAGCCATGATGTTCAAAATGTTCCTGGTCATGGGATTGTCCAGGAGGGATGCGGCAGTCCATGGGCCGATGCGTATATATCCGACTTCAAATTGGAAGGATGGAAGTCTCAGCCATTCGTGTAGTGACACTATGACAAGTATGTAGGTGCTCATTAAGGGAATGAGTTCAGGTCCACAATCAAAGGGAGTACTTGCATGGAGGTCTACTCACTGTCAAGCAAGTAACTCCATTGATTGGAATATGTCCTTTGACCTGAGACATCATAGTTGTCTTGTGGTTAGATCCTTGATCTTTGACTATGTCAAAGTCACCCCAATCTTGAGGGTGTCACGGCATAGTTGGGGGTTAAGCTACTTAGCCATGGAGGCAAGTGAATGGTCAGCAAGGGATCTGCAATCCTCGTTACGAGAGGAAGAATACTCTATGATATGATTCGGGAATCTTGGCCGTGTGGCGTAGTGATGGAAAGTGTTCCTTTACGACTCAGGAGTAAAGATTATATAATATAGTATAATCACATTAGGGGTTTGACATTTGTATCCATACCTAATAGTGTGATTGAGAGTATTGTATTAGAGAAGGGTCAGATACATTGTAATTCTGAATAGGTTCTCAAACAAACTACCATTAGCTTGAGTAGCCATGATATATGTTTAGATGTCACTCATGGCTTGTGGGATCTTATGGATGATTAAATTAGTAATCATCAAAGATAAAGAAGTAAAATAAGTTTTAATTCACTAGATGATTGGATTAAAACTAATCAATTAGTTGATACCAATCACCTCCTTTGCCTTGCTAATTAGAACCTAAAATGATTGTACCGATACACTCTTGTAGTGGAACACATATAGAATGATGGAAATAATTGGTGGATTAATTGGGTGTTATGATTAATTAAATCTAATGAAATCATAAAAGCGATAAAAGATAGATTTTGGGCTTTATGAAAAGTTCGGGTTCATTAGGCCCATTGGGTCCTATAAACCTCTTTGAGCTTTTATTCAAGCATAAGATGACTTGATATTATAAGCCCAAAAGCCCAAAAATACACTCAATGGCGGCTTTAATGAGAGAGAGAGTGAGTGGAGTCAAGATGACTCCCTCTTTTTATATGGAAGTTTAATGAAACTTTCATAAGTGAACTCATCACCATACTTCAAACCATAACTTGGTATGGCTTTGGATTGATTTTGTCAGCAAAGAGAAGAAAATATCACCTCCTTCCTCACCAAAAACAGCCCGCCATTTTCCAAGAAGAAGGATAGCTACTCATCTCCCTTTCTCTTGATGATCCATCATCCATTCCACTACTAGTGTAGGTGTGGATCTTTAGGAGCCTTCTACCTTGGAGGCTCTAGGAGAAACCTATTGAAGGCAATCAATCAAGGTGGAGGAATCAAGGAGGAAGCTAGGATCAAGGGTTCCAAGAACAAAGGGCTTGGAGGTGGTCCATCCTTGGTCTAAAGAGTAGATCAAGTGTGAAGCTTAACCTCCACTTTGTTCTTATTTTGTTTTGATGCATCAAATAGAAACCTGCTTCTTGAAGGGGATTTGCATGACTATTGCTTTGATAATTGCTTCGTTATGCATATGAATTTAAATTGCTTATGCATGCTAGTCATTAGAAATCCCATACAAATCTCATAATTTCCCTTCAAGTGGTATCAAGAGCCAAAGGTTTATATTTGTTGTGTCCTTTTGGATTTTATATATATGGGTTATAATTTTATGTTAGACATAATATTTCTTCATTCAAAGTATGTTTATCTTTTGTTTTTCAATTGTTGAAAAATGTGATTCAAAAGTTGAAGAAGATATGCATGTAAAAGTGTTTTAAATGCATGAGTGAAGAGTGAGTTTTTTGGACAAAAATTGGTGCTTTTATGCATAAGGGAGGGCACGGTTTTTTGGGGGATTTTGGGCTTGTGTTTGTGTTTTATTTTGTACTACACACACACACTTTTAAGCTAGAAAGTCTAGCCCTTGTCACTTTTGTTTTTGATATTGAAAATCACCAAGAAAGTGCAAATCTTGAAATTGTTTTCATGATTTTGTTCTTGGTGTTCATTTTATTTTTTTTTCTTGCTTTAATTTATGTTTTGGGTGTGTGATAATCTATCAAAATGTTTGAAGATTTACACCATCATAGTTTTGACTAGGAACCCATACCCTCACCATACCCAAATCTATTTTAAAGTCAACAAGGACATTAGGTGACAAGGAAAAGCATGGCCCTTACTTGTTTGAAAAATTGTTTGACATTTTTTTCTCCAAATCCCACTCCCCAAACCGGCCACACCTAGTGATGGGTCCCTTAGGGGCTATTTTGCAAATTTAAATAAGTTGTATTTACTTTTAAGTATTTGCGGTTTGACCCATAACTTTTAAGTATTTGCATTTTGGCCCCACCTCTCTTGAGGACAAAATATTTTGATATTTTATTTTTTGTTTGTAGATTAAACTCATCATACAATTATGCCCATATGTACTAAATCTAATTGATAATTGTTGCATTTCAATTAATTATTTAATGTGATTAAATAGTTAGTAGAATGGTTGACTATGGACATACGCCTTAAACGATAATTGAGCTACAAGTAAGGCCGACAAATTCAAATTGTTTGAACCTTGGGAATGTGTTTTAATTGCTATTTCAATTGGACCACAACACGTTAGACGTTAATCTTTCTCTCCCTCTTAGTATATGTAATTTGTTGGAATTTGTACAAATCGGTTTGTAATTCTTATTACTTCTTTACCTCATTAGTTGATTCCCTCTAGTACTAGACTAGAGTTTCTTTAACTATTGGTAAAGATACATATTAAAAGGGGTTTTCATGAGATTAAAGATTTGTTGGGTCCAACGCCCTAATTAGCAATGAATGATTGTCTTTCGTTTCTAATGGCTCAATTAAAAATGTTTTAATTGGATAGAAAGCACGTAATTAAAACGATAGCTTCCCTAGATCTTATTCAACAATGTTGGCTCGTTGTTGAATTAACCTACAATGTCCATAGTCTTCCAAAGAGCCTAAAAATAACTAGTATTTGTTATAGGACACCATTTATTGTAATATGATTAAATAAATAAAACGATGAGACCTCAAAAACCCCTCAATTACAATCAATATTAAGTTGAAAGCGGAGAGGTGTTTTGAACACTTCTTCGTGGCCTTCCACCATGGTAGGCTCCAATCGTTTATGACTCATACACGCCTTCACCCTATTATGGGGGAGTGCAAAGTATGTGCTTATACTCAGGAGGGGTCTATTTCAACATTTGATGTGGTAAAGGTAGGATACGAGTATGGCCAACATCGTATCATCGTGAGGTCATACTTGGACCCCTATCCGAACCGGACATGGTGGGTAAAAACTTAACTAAGGGTAATAGTGCCAACATCATATCATTGTGAGGCATTGTTCTCTAGAGGCCAAAGATGGGTAATCACAAGAGGTTGTTGTGAATGGGTAACCGTACCCTCTCATTATTATTTTTGCTAGCCAACATCATATCATTGTGAGGTGGGCTTGGTAATAGTGAGCCTCCCATAATCCACTAGGAGCTTTACTTGAAATCTCCCGGGTTCCATTTTGAGGAATATGGGATTTGACAAAATAGTGGGTTGAGTCATTCGTTTTAAAGACCCAAATCGTTTGGCTTATTCAACAATAAAACTAATTTATTTAATTTTGTTATGTATTTAGATATGGTTGGAAGCACGCTATCAAAGATACTCGACAAGCATTGCCTTGAAGGGTACAATTTCCCATCTTGGTACCGTAATATCAAGATTCTCCTAACGTTGGAGAAGATTGTTTACGTACTAGACAAGGCTCCCTCTCACATACCTCTTAGCCCCGAGGCAACTGAGGATGAACGTGCTAAGTATGACAAGCACGTTGAGGATGATACACAAGCCAAGTGCTATCTGTTGGCTTCCATGAATGAGGAGCTGCAGAGACAGCACGAGGGCATGGACAGTGCATTCTCCATCATACTCCATCTTAGGGAGTTATATGGTGAAGGGACGCGCAACCGTCGCTTCAGCACTGTCTGTGAACTTGTGAAGACCAAAATGGTCAAGGGAGCTCCAGTGCATCAACCTGTACTGAAGATGATTGGACTCATTGAACAATTGGAGAGCCTAGGCACTCCACTTGACGGGGAATTGGCCCAGGACTTCATCTTGGCTTCTCTTTCTGATTCATTTTCGCAGTTTGTCATGAACTACAATATGAATAAGATGGATAGTACTCTCTCTGAGTTACTAAACATGTTAGTAACCGCTGAGAAAACTATGAAGAAAGAGAACGTTGTGGGGACTCTAGCAGTAGCTCACAACAAGCCATCCTCTTCCAAACCTAAGCCGAACGGCAAAGGTAAAGGCAAGGGGTTGAAGTCACCCACTCCTAAGGCCCAAGGAGGAGTGAAGAAAAAGGCAAAGGAACCCAAAGGGATTTGCCACCACTGTGGAAAAGACGGGCATTGGAAGAGGAATTGCAGGTTATACCTTGCATCTCTGAAGGACAAACCACAAGGTATGGTTATTGTCCTTATCTTCAATTCTAAATGTTAGATCTTCTAATTATTATATTTGATATAAAATGCTAATCACCTATGCAATTGTATATAGGTGAAGGAAGCAAGTAGAAAATGAACAAGCAAGGGACTAATGGAATGAAGGGTTCGGCCATTATTTTGCTATCTACTTAGAAAAGTTTGTTAGGCCCTTTAAAGATAGTCTTTAAACTTTCTTATTTTGATAAGAACTTATTATGTGGCTTCATATGATGGAAGACCCATTTTGGTGCCTATATGAAGGTATATAATTAGTCTCTAATGTAGGAGCTAATTATTTTGTATTAAACATTATGAATGTTTGTTTTATCATATCAATGTAATGTGATGGATGCCTTCTACTATATTTAATCACTAAGTAGTGTTATGAATTGAACATTGTCTTGTTGTATTCTAAATGAAATACATAAGAAAAACGTTTCTTATATTTGGTTATCACTTAACCACAATAACCAAGATCACTCTTGGATCAACTAGTAGTTTTGAACAACTAATTGGACATTCATAAATTGTTTTAAGAAATGTCAAATGTGTAAGTGATCAAACCAAGTATGAAGTGTCTAAATCTATAAAATGTTTAAAGATCTTAGTCACTTAATGACAAGACATCAACTTTGTGGAATTGGAAACAATATGCTTAAAGGTATTAAGCTACTCCACAATGTCCTCTACCCGTTTATTTCTAGATTATACACTTTGAATGTATAATACGATTTCTCATTAAGGTCATGAGAAACAGTGGGAGGTGAGAAAAGGATATAAACTTGAATGTGATTGGTTTATAATTGTCCAAAATTAATAGTACATGACTATTATTAATGAGCTTGTTATTTTAATTGTTAAAAGGCCTCAAGCTCTACGAATCGTTAAAATTCTATGTTGTGTAAGCATTCTTAGAATAACCTATGAATGTTGGTTTCGTCAACCTAACATAAAATGGTTATATGTTGGGAGTTGTCCATAATTCTCTTTTAAGAAAACATGCTGAAAACAAAGCAAATGGACAAGATGATGAAACAAAAGGGAATAGTTTCAAAATGAGTCACAACATATAGTTTAACAACATGACAATCCGATTTCGACATCTCATGTAACTATAATGCTCTAAGTAGTGTTTGATTAAGAATTAATCAACCACCTAGGAGATATGGTTGAATTTCCGTATCCTTAGTAGGAGACTATGTTTCCACTAATGATTTGGATAATTCTTATATGACTACTTTAAAAGTTTTTGTATGACTGAAGCTTGAAATATGATGTTTGACACCATATGTTTTAAATGAAAGGACTTGACAAAACAAGTCACACATTTGGTATTGGATCTAAATCTAGATTTAATCCAATATTAAGGAATTACTTAAGAAGCAATTCTTTTGTGTAAGTTCGTTTAAATAACTTGTGATTAGCTAGAATTGTTGAATATCTCAAAACTGTTGAGACATCATCGATAAGCTAATGGATCTTATTGATTGTCAATAAATCCAACACAAGTTAGTGGGAGCTATATGCATTCAATTCAAGAAAATATATAAGTGTTATGTTTTTCTTAATGTCTTGAATGAGTACTTAGTTACAATAAAACAGTGGGAGTGATGTCATTCTTTTGAGCAACATGTAGTGAATGAAATCTATTCGATATATTTAGTGAAATACATATATTGCTCAGAATGACAATTGGTGACACGGTCAATTTAAAGTAAAGACTTAAAATGGACTAAATGAAGTTATATGGGGTATTTGAATCTCAAATGTTGTAGATTTGAGAAAGTATTTCTACATATGATATAGAAACTGCTTTCATGACCCTTTATAAAGAATTTGTCGCTAAAATCACAAAAGGGACACAAGTAAGGACTTGTTTGATTATATCCAAAAGGTGAATAACCATCGTGGTTGTCACTTGGAGATAATGATATGTCCCAGGATCAGAACCAAGGCAACTGAATGAGTATATATATATAAATATATTATTACCTTTGAGAAAGGAATGTCAGAGTGAGACTCTAGAAGCGTGGATTCACTTAGGTTATCAACCAAAGTGAAAATTACCCATTTTAACAAATGGATCTTCATGTTGGATGAAGAACTAATCATATGAATGAATTGTTAGTATGGTACTACAATGGTCTCATAGTTGGAGCAATGTTTGCATATAGTATGCAAACGAGATATATGTTAAGACATATATATTAAAGTTTTGGAAACTGCTTCAAAAGGTGTTTCGAATAGACGGGGTTCACATGGAACCAATGATTGAATCCTAACCATAAGGTCGTTAGTAAGGTACTACGACGTAATGGGGCGATAGCTCAAGCCATGGACTCAAGGTCTCATCAAATATTTGAACACAAATGGAAAGAGACATCATTAAATGTTTTTGGAAACATTTAATAAGTAAATCCCTTTTAAGTTAAAAGGATTAATACATAACCTAGTTAACCTACATGCTCAAGTTCACTAGAATAGCATCTTTGAAATGCACTAGTAATTGACTTTAGTGCAAGTGGGAGATTGTTGGAAATATGCCCGGAAAGTCAATCTTTGGAAGAAACTTTTCAGCATTGACTGTATGTATGGATAACCCTAAATACAAAGAAAGGGGGCAAAGTCACTTATTAGGACAATCTCAATAGTTGATAAATGTCCAAATAGTGAATCCATGGACAATGGATTGATGGAAGAAGTAATCTAATGAAGTTAGACTCCAGACCTTCTTCTCATAACCATGATGTTCAAAATGTTCCCTCGGTCATGGGATTGCCTGGAGGGATACCGACAATCCATATGACCAAGACGTACTATGTCGCCTTCAAATGGGAAGGATGGAGAGTCTCAGCTTCCATTCGTGTATTGACACTGACAAGTATGTAGGTGCTCACAAGGGAATGAGTTCACTCGAATACAATCGAAGGGAGTACTGCATGGAGGTCTACTCACATGTCAAGCAAGTAACTCCATTGATTGGAATATGTAACTAATCCTGACCTCGAGACATCATAGCTGTCTTGTGGTTAGGTCCTTGATCTTTGACTATGTCAAAGTCACCCCAATTTGAGGGTGTCCACGGCATAATTGGGGTTAAGCTAATAGCCATGGAGGCAAAAGTGAATGGTCAACAAGGGATCTCTAATCTCGTTACGAGAGGAAGAATACTCTAAGATATGATTCGGGAATCTTCGCCTAAGTAATGAGCGTAGTGATGGAAAGTGTTCCTTTACGACTCAATTGAATCATATAACATGGTATGTAATCACATTAAGGGTTTGACATTATGTATCCATACCCTAATAGTGTGATTGAGAGTATTGTACTAGAGAAGCGGATCGAATTACATTGTAGTTCCAATTGAATAGGTTCTAACAAACTTCTACATTAGCTTGGGTAGCCATGATATGTTTAGATGTCACTCATGGCTTGTGGGATCTTATGGATGATTAAATTAGTAATCATCAAAGAAGATAAAGAATTAAAATAAGTTTTAATTCACTAGATGATTGGATTAAAACTAATCAATTGGATTGGATACTAATCACCTCACCGCGCTCTCACTAGAACCTAAAATGATTGTACACCGATACACTCTTGTGGTGGAACCACATATGAATGATGGAAATAATTAATTGAATTAATTGAGTGATATGATTAATTGGAAAGTCTAATGAAATCATAGAAGCGATAAAAGATCGTTTTGGGCTTTATGAAAAGTTCGGGTTCATTAGGCCCATTGGGCTCCTTAAACCTCTTGGGCTTTTATTCAAGCATAAGATGACTTGAATTATAAAAGCCCAAAAGCCCAAAATGCACTCAATGGCCGGATCTAATGAGAGAGTGAAAGTGGAGCTCAAAAGTTGACTCCCTCTTTTATATATATGGAAGTTTAATGAAACTTTCATTAGCGGAACTCATCACTATACTTCACACCATTTCTGGTATGGCTTTGGATTGAGTTTGTCAACCAAAGAGAAGAAAAAAATATCTCCCTCCTTCCTCACTAAAACAGCCGGCCATTTCCGCAGAAGGGAAAGCCACTCAATTCCTTTGATGATCCATCATCCATTCCACTACTAGTGTAGGTGTGGATCTTTAGAGGCCTTCTACCTTGAGGCTCTAGGAGAATTCTATTGAAGGCAATCATTAAAGGTGGAGGAATCAAGGAAGGAAGCAAGGCCTGAAAGGAGTTCCAAGAACAAAGGGCTTGAGGTGGTCCATCCTTGGTCTAAAGAGTAGATCAAGAGGTATAAGACTACACCTTAACTTTGTTCTTATTTTGTTAGGATGCATCAAATAACTTCCATGCTTCTGAAGGGGATTTGGTATGACTAATTGCTTTGATAATTTAGCTTCCGTTGCTTATGCATATGAATTTCGAATTGCTTATGCCATGCTAGTCATTAGAAATCCCATACAAATCTCATAATTTCCCTTCAAGTGGTATCAAGAGCCAAAGGTTTATATTTGTTGTGTCCTTTTGGATTTTATATATATGGGTTATAATTTTATGTTTGACATAATATTTCTTCATTCAAAGTATGTTTATCTTTTGTTTTTTCAATTGTTGAAAAATGTGATTCAAGAGTTGAAGAAGATATGCATGTAAAAGTGTTTTAAATGCATGAGTGAAGAGTGAGTTTTTTTTGGACAAAAATTGGTGCTTTTATGCATAGGGGAGGGCACGGTTTTTTAGGGGATTTTGGGCTTTTGTTTGTGTTTTATTTTGTACTACACACACACACTTTTAAGCTAGAAAGTCTAGCCCTTGTCACTTTTGTTTTTGATATTGAAAATCACCAAGAAAGTGCAAATCTTGAAATTGTTTTTATGATTTTGTTCTTGGTGTTCATTTTATTTTTTTTTTCTTGCTTTAATTTCTGTTTTGGGTGTGTAATAATCTATCAAAATGTTTGAAGATTTACACCATCATAGTTTTGACTAGGAACCCATACCCTCACCATACCCAAATCTTATTTTAAAGTCAACAAGGACATTAGGTGACAAGGAAAAGTATGGCCTTTGCTTGTAGAAAAATGTTTGACATTTTTTCTCCAAATCCCACTCCCCACAACCGGCCATACCCTTTGATGGGTCCCTTAGGGGCTATTTTGCAAATTTAAATAAGTTGTATTTACTTTTAAGTATTTGCGGTTTGACCCATAACTTTTAAGTATTTGCATTTTGGCCCCACCTCTCTTGAGGACAAAAATATATTGATATTTTATTTTTGTTTGTAGATTAAACTCATCATACAATTATGCCCATATGTACTAAATCTAATTGATAATTGTTGCATTTCAATTAATTATTTAATTTGATTAAATAGTTAGAATAATGGTTGACTATGGACATACGCCTTAAACGATAATTGAGCTACAAGTAAGGCCGACAAATTCAAATTGTTTGAACCTTGGGAATGTGTTTTAATTGCTATTTCAATTGGACCACAACACGTTAGACGTTAATCTTTCTCTCCCTCTTAGTATATGTAATTTGTTGGAATTTGTACAAATCGGTTTGTAATTCTTATTACTTCTTTACCTCATTAGTTGATTCCCTCTAGTACTAGACTAGAGTTTCTTTAACTATTGGTAAAGATACATATTAAAAGGGGTTTTCATGAGATTAAAGATTTGTTGGGTCCAACGCCCTAATTAGCAATGAATGATTGTCTTTCGTTTCTAATGGCACAATTAAAATGTTTTAATTGGATTGAAAGCACGTAATTAAAACGATAGCTTCCCTAGATCTTATTCAACAATGTTGGCTCGTTGTTGAATTAACACACAATGTCCATAGTCTTCCAAAGAGCCTAAAAACAACTAGTATTTGTTATAGGACACCATTTATTGTAATATGATTAAATAAATAAAACGATGAGACCACAAAAACCCCTCAATTACAATCAATATTAAGTTGAAAGCGGAGAGGTGTTTTGAACACTTCTTCGTGGCCTTCCACCATGGTAGGCTCCAATCGTTTATGACTCATACACGCCTTCACCCTATTATGGGGGAGTGCAAAGTATGTGCTTATACTCAGGAGGGGTCTATTTCAACATTTGATGTGGTAAAGGTAGGATACGAGTATGGCCAACATCGTATCATCGTGAGGTCATACTTGGACCCCTATCCGAACCGGACATGGTGGGTAAAAACTTAACTAAGGGTAATAGTGCCAACATCATATCATTGTGAGGCATTGTTCTCTAGAGGCCAAAGATGGGTAATCACAAGAGGTTGTTGTGAATGGGTAACCGTACCCTCTCATTATTATTTTTGCTAGCCAACATCATATCATTGTGAGGTGGGCTTGGTAATAGTGAGCCTCCCATAATCCACTAGGAGATTTATTTGAAATCTCCCGGGTTCCATTTTGAGGGATATGGGATTTGACAAAATAGTGGGTTGAGTCATTCGTTTTTAAAGACCCAAATCGTTTGGCTTATTCAACAATAAAACTAATTTATTTAATTTTGTTATGTATTTAGATATGGTTGGAAGCACGCTATCAAAGATACTCGACAAGCATTGCCTTGAGGGGTACAATTTCCCATCTTGGTACCGTAATATCAAGATTCTCCTAACGTTGGAGAAGATTGTTTACGTACTAGACAAGGCTCCCTCTCACATACCTCTTAGCCCCGAGGCAACTGAGGATGAACGTGCTAAGTATGACAAGCACGTTGAGGATGATACACAAGCCAAGTGCTATCTGTTGGCTTCCATGAATGAGGAGCTGCAGAGACAGCACGAGGGCATGGACAGTGCATTCTCCATCATACTCCATCTTAGGGAGTTATATGGTGAAGGGACGCGCAACCGTCGCTTCAGCACTGTCTGTGAACTTGTGAAGACCAAAATGGTCAAGGGAGCCCCAGTGCATCAACATGTACTGAAGATGATTGGACTCATTGAACAATTGGAGAGCCTAGGCACTCCACTTGACGGGGAATTGGCCCAGGACTTCATCTTGGCTTCTCTTTCTGATTCATTTTCGCAGTTTGTCATGAACTACAATATGAATAAGATGGATAGTACTCTCTCTGAGTTACTAAACATGTTAGTAACCGCTGAGAAGACTATGAAGAAAGAGAACGTTGTGGGGACTCTAGCAGTAGCCCACAACAAGCCTTCCTCTTCCAAACCTAAGCCGAAAGGCAAAGGTAAAGGAAAGGGATTGAAGTCACCCACTCCTAAGGCCCAAGGAGGAGTGAAGAAAAAGGCAAAGGAACCCAAAGGGGTTTGCCACTACTGTGGAAAAGACGGGCATTGGAAGAGGAATTGCAGGTCATACCTTGCATCTCTGAAGGACAAACCACAAGGTATGGTTATTGTTCTTATCTTCAATTCTAAATGTTAGATCTTCTAATTATTATATTTGATATAAAAATGCTAATCACCTATGCAATTGTATGTAGGTGAAGGAGCCAAGTAGAAGATGGACAAGCAAAGGAAATATGGAGTGAAGAGTTCGGCCCTTATTTTTTGCTAACTACTTAGGAAGTTTGTTAGGCGCTTAAAGATTGTCTTTAAACTTTCTTATTTTGATAAGAACTTATTATGTGGCTTCATATGATGGAAGACCCACTTTTGGTGCCTATATGAAGGTATATAATTAGTCTCTAATGTAGGAGCTAATTCTTATGTATTAAAACATTATGAATGTTTAAATTATCATATCAATGTAATATGATGGATGCCTTCTATATTTAATCACTAAGTAGTGTTATGAATTGAACATTGTCTTGTTCTATTCTAAATGAAATACATAAGAAAAACGTTTCTTATATTCGATTATCACTTATACACAAACCAAGTTCACTCTTGGTACAACTAGTAGTTTTGAACAACTAATTGGACATTCATAAATTGTTTTAAGAAATGTCAAATGTGTTAGTGATCGAACCATGTATGAAGTGTCTAAATCTATAAAAGGTTTAAAGACCTTAGTCACTTAATAACAAGACATTAACTTAATGAAGTTGGAGCAATAAAGCTTAAAAGTATTAAGCTACTCCACAATGTCCTCTACCCGTTTATTTCTAGATTATACACTTTGAATGTATAATACGATTTCATTAAGATCATGAGAAATAGTGAGATGAGAAATGGATATAAACTTCAATATGATTGGTTTATAATTGTCCAAAATTAATAGTACATGACTATTATTAATGAGCTTGTTATTTTAATTGTTAAAAGGCCTCAAGCTCTACTCTGAATCGTTAAAATTCTATGTTGTGTAAGCATTCTTAGAATAACCTATTAATGTTGGTTTCGTCAACCTAACATAAAATGGTTATATGTTGGGAGTTGTCCATCATTCTCTTTTATGAGAACAAGCTGAAAACAAAGCAAATGGACAAGATGATGAAACAAAAGGGAATAGTTTCAAAATGAGTCACAACATATAGTTTAACAACATAACAATCCGATTTCGACATCTCATGTAACTATAATGCTCTAAGTAGTGTTTGATTAAGAATTAATCAACCACCTAGGAGGTATGGTTGAATTTCCGTATCCTTAGTAGGAGACTATGTTTCCACTAATGATTTGGATAATTCTTATATGACTACTTTAAAAGTTTTTGTATGACTGAAGCTTGAAATATGATGTTTGACACCATATGTTTTAAATGAAAGGACTTGACAAAACAAGTCACACATTTGGTATTGGATCTAAATCTAGATTTAATCAATATTAAGGAAGTACTTAAGAAGCAATTCTTTTGTGTAAGTTCGTTTAAATAACTTGTGATTAGCTAAATTTGTTGAATATCTCAAAACTGTTGAGACATCATCAATAAGCTAATGGATCTTATTGATTGTCAATAAATCAACACAAGTTAGTGGGAGCTATAGCCATTCCAATTCAGAAAATATATAAGTGTTATGTTTTCTTAATGTCTTGAATAGTATGAATTACAATAAAACAGTGGGAAGTGATGTCATTCTTTTGAAGCAACATGTAGTGAATGAAATCTATTCGATACGTTAGTGAAATACATATATTGCTCAAATGACAGTGGTGACACAGTCAATTTAAGTAAAGACAAAATGGACTAAATGAAGTTATATAGGGTATTTGGACTCAAATGTTGAAGATTTGAGAAATATTTCTACATATGATGTTTCAAAATGAGTCACAACATATAGTTTAACAACATAACAATCCGATTTCGACATCTCATGTAACTATAATGCTCTAAGTAGTGTTTGATTAGAATTAATCAACCTGGGAGGTATGGTTGAATTTCCGTATCCTTAGTAGGAGACTTCATGTTTCCACTAATGATTTGGATAATTCTTATATGACTACTTTAAAAGTTTTTGTATGACTGAAGCTTGAAATATGATGTTTGACACCATATGTCTTAAATGAAAGGACTTGACAAAACAAGTCACACATTTATTATTGGATCTAAATCTAGATTTAATCCAATATTAAGGAAAGAAGCAATTCTTTTGTGTAAGTTCGTTTAAATAACTTGTGATTAGCTAGAATTGTTGAATATCTCAAAACTGTTGAGACATCATCAATAAGCTAATGGATCTTATTGATTGTCAATAAATCCAACACAAGTTAGTGGGAGCTATATGCATTCAATTCAAGAAAATATATAAGTGTTATGTTTTTCTTAATGTCTTGAATGAGTACTTAGTTACAATAAAACAGTGGGAGTGATGTCATTCTTTTGAGCAACATGTAGTGAATGAAATCTATTCGATAGATTTAGTGAAATACATATATTGCTCAGAATGACAATTGGTGACACGGTCAATTTAAAGTAAAGACTTAAAATGGACTAAATGAAGTTATATGGGGTATTTGAATCTCAAATGTTGAAGATTTGAGAAAGTATTTCTACATATGATATAGAAACTGCTTTCATGACCCTTATAAAGAATTTGTCGCTAAAATCACAAAAGGGACACAAGTAAGGACTTGTTTGATTATATCCAAAAGGTGAATAACCATCGTGGTTGTCACTTGGAGATAATGATATGTCCTAGGATCAGAACCAAGGCAACTGAATGAGTATATTGTTACCTTTGAGAAAGGAATATCAGAGTAAGACTCTAGAAGCGTGGATTCACTTAGGTTATCAACCAAAGTGAAAATTACCCATTTTAACAAATGGATCTTCATGTTGGATGAAGAACTAATCATATGAATGCATTGTTAGTATGGTACTACAATGGTCTCATAGTTGGAGCAATGTTTGCATATAGTATGCAAACGAGATATATGTTAAGACATATATATTAAAGTTTTGGAAACTGCTTCAAAAGGTGTTTCGAATAGACGGGGTTCACTAAGAACCAATGATTGAATCCTAACCATAAGGTCGTTAGTAAGGTACTACGACGTAATGGGGCGATAGCTCAAGCCATGGACTCAAGGTCTCATCAAATATTTGAACACAAATGGAAAGAGACATCATTAAATGTTTTTGGAAACATTTAATAAGTAAATCCCTTTTAAGCTAAAAGGATTAATACATAACCTAGTTAACCTACATGCTCAAGTTCACTAGAATAGCATCTATGAAATGCACTAGTAATTGACTTTAGTGCAAGTGGGAGATTGTTGGAAATATGCCCTGAAAGTCAATCTTTGGAAGAAACTTTTCAGGACATTGACTGTATGTATGGATAACCCTAAATACAGCAAAAGGGCAAAGTCACTTATTAGGACAATCTCAATAGTTGATAAATGTCCAAATAGTGAATCCATAGACAATGGATTGATGGAAGAAGTAATCTAATGAAGTTAGACTGCAGAGACCTTCTTCTCATAACCATGATGTTCAAAAATGTTGGTCATGGGATTGTCGAGGAGGGATGCGGCAATCCATGAGCCAGTAAATTACTATGTCGACTTCAAATGGGAAGGATGGAAAGTCTCGACCATTAGGTAGCTAGTGACACTATGACAAGTATGTAGGTGCTCATTACAGAAGATATGATTCTTGAATACAATCGAGAAGGAGTATTACTGCATGGAGGTCTACTCACATGTCAAGCAAGTAACTCCATTGGTTGCGGAATAATGTATAAGTAATCCTTTGACACAGACATCATAGTTGTCTTGTGGTTAGGTCCTTGATCTTTGATTATGTCAAAGTCACACAATCTGAGGGTGTCCACGGCATAGTTGAGGTTAAGCTACTTATGCATGGAGGCAGAGTGAATGTGATCAACAACAAGGGATCTCTAATCACTAGATTCTCCCAGCAGAAGAATACTCTAAGATATGATTCGAGATCTTCGGCCGAAGTAGTGAGCGTAGTGATGGAAAGTGTTCCTTCTACGACTTCGATTGAATCATATAACATGATATAATCACATTAGGGTTTGACATTATGTATCCATACCCTAGTAATGTGATTGATGTGCGTTAGAGAAGGATCGAATTACATTGTAATTCCAATTGAATAGGTTCTCGAACAAGATACACATTAGCTTAGGTAGCCATGATATATGTTTAGATGTCACTCATGGCTTGTGGGATCTTGGATGATTAAATGAGTAATCATCGAAGAAGATAAAGAATTAAAATAAGTTTTAATTCACTAGATGATTAGTTAAAACTAATCAGTGGATTGATACCAATCACCTCATTTGCCTTGCTAATTAGAACCTAAAATGATTGTGCAAGATATACACCATGTGGTGCAGAACAATATGAATGATGGAAATAATTAATTGGATTAATTAAGTGTTATGATTAATTAGAAGGTCTAAAGAAATCATAGAGCGATGAAAGATCATTTGGGCTTAATGAAAAGTTCGGGTTCATTCGGGCCATTTGGGCTAGCTCTTTTTGGCCTTTTATTCAAGCATAAGATGACTTGAAATTATAAAGCCCAAAGCCCAACCTACACTCCAATGGCCGGCCATGATTGAGAGAGAGAGAGAGGTCAAATGTTGACTCACCACTTTCACTTATATATGGAAAGTTTAATGAGAATTTTCCATTAAGTCTTTGGTGTGTGTTTTCAACCAAGTAAAAACACTCTCCCTCTTCACCTCTACACAACTTCGGCCATCCTAGAAAGATGCTTCTCATCTCTCTTTCTTTTGGTGATCCATCATCCATTCCACTCTTAGGGTGGGTGTATTGTGGATGTTTAGAGGCTCTTTGATTTTGGAGGGGTAGGAGAATCCATTCTAAAACCCCAGAATTGGTCAATTACTGGGAAGCGGGGAGGGAGGCTAGGCTCAAGGAGTTCAAAAAAAGAAGAGAAAGCTTGGGAGGTGGTCTATCCTTGGTCTAAAATCTAGATCCAAGAGGTATAAAACACACTTTCACCTTGTTCTTCATTTTGTTAGATGCATCCAAATATCAACCTATGCTTCTTGAAGGGAGGATTTGCATGACTATTGCTTTGATAAATTGCTTCCGTTGCTCATGTGTATAAATTCAATTGTATGTGCATGCTAGTCATTAGAAATCCCATAAAAATCTCATAATTCCCTTCAGTACAAGCCCTAATAAATCTTGAGGATAGAACTCGTACAACAATACAAAAGAGAGGATAGGGTGCACAAATATGGCTTCTCTAAAAATCTTGTCGAGAATTTTCAATCGTTTATCGGAAACTCCATTGATTTTCCATTACTATCCCTCTATCTATTTGAATAAAAGAGGCTGTTTTGTTATGTATATAGTTTTTAAAGAGGGAAGTGATTTTCACACACCATTTTTGAGACTCTCAAATACCTGATCTTTGTTCAAAGGCCCAGTTAAACAATGGTGTGATAGGTAAAAAATGTTGTGTTTTATTATGAGAAATGATTTTCTCACCTCATACACACTCTTCTTATTTTGTAGCCGATAAGGTAGCGATCCAAGATTAACAAGGAGTGTACCCAGACAACTCAAAACATGACAACACATAGTGACAAGATCAAGGAAGTGCACAATAAGCTTTGCATCAACAAATAACAACTAGGCGATGAAAAGGAAGAGGAATAAAATAATTTCAACATCTATGCTTCCAAGATAAAAATAAAACAAGAAAGAACACGAGAAAATAAGGGAAACATGAATGCAGGCGGTTCTCAAAAGCAAATCTTCTAGGAAGGCATATACAAACAATAATATTAGAGGATTAGACTTATTCATTATGCAGCAAGTATGTGTCAAGGTATGCAGGAAAAAAGGAGGGTTGATGGACATCTTAAAATCATATTTCCTTACTGCTGCAGGCCAAAACGAATGTGAGAGTTAATAACGCTTTTAATAATCCATTGAGCTTAAGAACTAAGATTTGCTACATAATATGAACATGAAAGCGAGGCAATGAGGGAATATGGAATTTATATGAGATGATAATGACTCATAAGGCATAGAGTGAAACCAAGTCCTTTCATAGTGAGTGCAAGATGTGCTTCCATGACATTGCATGGAATAATATTTGACAGATGAATAATGAAAAATTCCCATATTGTTTAGTAGTGGGTGTTGCTCTAAACCACGAGGATGTTTCCTTTTTTTTTTTTTTTTTTTTTTGGTTGTAGAGCAAGCACACACCAATACAAAAATGAATACTGCGGGAGATGTTCACGAGGCCGAGGAAAGAATTTGATTATAGAGCAAGTAGAAGCTTTTATATCTAAATCCAAGACCAAAGTAAACTTAACAAACTAATTCACTAGCTTTTTGTGAGTTAGGAAAAATAATGATTTTTGAAGGCCATCATATTTTGAAAGAACATTTGACATCATAGTCAATATTTACAAAAGTACAGTCACACATTATAGTACCTATATGTGTGTGAAGAAAAACAATGAGGAGAACAAGGTAGCGTTTGATGAGTGAGATAGACTAATGAAAATTATACACTGAGCAGTGGAAGCATAGCTATTCAAACTATTCTAAACTAAGCACAAATGCAATAAGTAGTCGAAGAATTTCATACCTTGATTATCTAGTGTTTTGTGAAAATATCCAGAAGCTTAGTTGTTTTTCGGTTAACCAAAAATTTAAGGTGAAATTTTACCTTGACAAGATCTCGAAGATAGTGATGTCGTATGTCAATGTGCTTGGTTCTTGAATGTTGGGACGGGGTTCTTTGATATGTCAGTGCGCCATGTTGTCGCAATAGATGTCGGCGTCGTTGGATCCCATAGTCATAAGCATTTTGTTTCATCCACATTAGTTGAGTGCAACAACTCCGGCTGCCACATATTCGCTTGAGTGTTGAAGAGAAACACAATTTTGTTTCTTTAACAATGCCCATGCAACAGGTTATTTCCCACATAGAAAGCTCCCCATAAGTGTTTTAGATCATCTATACAACTTTGCCCAATCGGCATCACTATTCCCACGCAGAGATTTGTATTTGTGTCATGGGTGTAATGTAAGCCAGAATTCGGAAGTTCCACCGACATACTTGATGATTCTCT
Source organism: Gillenia trifoliata (assembly GCA_018257905.1). Lineage (NCBI taxonomy): Eukaryota > Viridiplantae > Streptophyta > Magnoliopsida > Rosales > Rosaceae > Gillenia > Gillenia trifoliata. Next base: position 13,798,382 of record CM031080.1, on the reverse strand, counting down.
TAACGACCAACTTCAATTGAGATTCTTTAGGACAACTTTCAGCTTGAGCACACCCCAGCATTATAAATGCAATGTCAGGTCTACTTACTGCGGTAAGATATAGTAGCTACTAATCATGTATACAAGGTTTGATCCACATCATATCCACTAGAATCATATTGCATTTTTAGCGCATGTGCTCATGGGAGACCTAGAAGCTTTGAGTTCTCGAGACAAGAAACTTTAGTAGATTTTTGGCATATTTGGTTTGAAATGAAAATGCCATTTTCTTCTTCTGTCTCACTTGAAGCCCGAGGGAAATAGGTAAGTTCTCCAACAAGACTCATTTCAAATTAAGCTAGTCATCTCATGTTGATGGTGATTATTAGAAAGGTAATTGGTCAAAACCAACCACAATATCATCCCACATACACTTGAGATATACAACATGCTATATTTACCCTTTTCACAAACAAGGTTTTGTAAGAAGCCCGAACCCCTGAGAGAAACCATGGTAGAAAATGAGAGGATAATGCATAGTACCATGCCCGTGGTGCTTGTTTTAGTCAGTAAAGAGCTTTCTTAGGTTGTATACTCCGTAAAGATTGTGAGATGTCAAAGCCCTTTGGGTTGTTCCACTACACCTCTTCATTCAAGTACCCATTGAGGGAAGGCGGTCTTGACATCCATTTGGAAGAGTTTAAACTTCAAATGACATGCAATAGCACATAGAAGCCGAGAACCAGGTTTAAACTTCAAAATTTACGGCCAAACAAGCAAGAATAAATCTTGTAACAATTACAACATTTAAATCCACAAACTATAAATCACAAAACACAAAAGATTCACCAATCTACTAGACCTAGGCTACGATACCACTTGAAGGGAAAAATGCCAGGATTAAGCAGAGTTCATTAAGCAACATCATTAAGCATGCATTTAACAATTAAAAGGCGGAAACATGCTTCACATGCACTTAAAGCGAAACTTAACTTGAAATTCAGCCTTCATCCGATCTAGACGAGCCAGGTGTCGGAAGTGCTGGCAAACACGCGTTAAATGTGAAAGCAAAAAATAGAGGATAAGGAATTGAATATTGAACTAAAAACAATAATAAAGTCGAGTGCACGCAGACGTGCGGGGCGGAAGAATTAACAGTGATCGCTTGATGAAGTAGGGTAGGGATACAAATTTATACAAGCATTATAAGAAAACCCTACATCGTCCTTACCACCGCCATCGGCGTCGCTGGGTTCCCGGCCAACTAACACAGGGCGCAAAACATAAAAAAAAAACGGTGAGTGAAAATCAAAGTAAAGTTTGATAAAATGATTGTTTTCAAAAGTTTAGTAACCTCGTTTGAAAACAAGTATAATTTGAGAAAATACGTCATACGTAGGCATGAACCTCAAATGCGTCGTTTAAAACATTCGGGTACTCCCAGGTAATATTTCTTACGACATTTGCTCCACCCATATGTAAACACACATGCCCCACGTGGCTAAACCACACGATGAACAAGCTAGGTATACACAAGTGTCGTTTAAGTACTACAATGGCCAACGAGTCTAGCGCTAAAACGCTGGTGCACAAAAGTGCGATCCTGAAATCCGAGTTGCCCTGAGTGCAGCCTAAGGCAGAGCTAGTACCTGCAATGGATCCAAGGCTGTGTGCGGAAATACTTTGATAAGTGACTACTCCCACGTCAAGGCTAGTCCTGGCCACAAATGATACTAATACAGGGTGTATACATCTAATGATGAGCAACGATCATGTAAACATGCATATGTGAATATGTCTGAATGTTCTACCTCCAACAACGTATATGATATGCAACTAAGCTACTTGAGTTCAGCGTTGAAAAACCATCAAAGTATATGTATACATTTATCAAACAAAAACCACTCACTCACTGTGGAGTAGCGCAGGGTCAAGAAGTACCACAAAATCACCAGAGTAACCGGTAGTCCTGTCTGGATAGGCCCACCTATATGAAATCCATTTAATGATTAACTCAAAAAGGTAGCAGTCATGAATTAATTACACCTATCCCTTGCTTTTGCAAATTAGAGTCCAAAAAACACCTCAAGAAATTAAATGCATACTACCTGAGGTAGTACCACGTCGTCACGAGTCGACCCCGCGTCAGCATTTCGATTGGACCTCCACGCGCCCTCACGCAGCGGCTTGAGTCGGGAGGCACCGGCTCCACGTGTGACTCACGCCCATGACTCTACTGTGACTTGATATCAACTCAGTAGGTGGCCGGAATCCCAGCAGCGGCTCGGCTCAAGCCGGTCAACACGTTTCGGTGGCGTCTTGTAGCTCGGGTGAGCGATCCTTGTGGCTCGGCTCAGCGGTCCAAGGCGATGACGTCATCTTGGCGTCGGCAAATCCCAGTACGAACAGTCTGCTTGGCGTGTCGGCGTAAATCCACGGCGATCCGATGAAGCGTCATGTGGACATCACCGCCAGGATTAAGTCGCCGAGTATGCACAGCAAACCGTAGTCTGCGACGTAGTCAGCGTCATAGGAATGCAGGAAAAAGATGGGGATTTCACCCCAGGTAAAACTTCAAGCTTCCTCTTCTTCGTTTAGTCCAAAATGGAGCTGATTCAAGTACCAAATGAAGCTAGAGATGAGAACAAATTGTACCATTTGGGGACCAAAAACTGGCAGTGGCTTTACGAATTTTGAGGGAAGCCCGCGAGGTGCAAAAACCCGGCCGGCTTCGATCTCATGGGTTCATGACCAGCGCCGCCATCCAAAGCTTCGAGCGTGGTTCACAGGACTTCAGGGAGTCCCAATGGTGACAAAGATCGAGGAGTGATTCGAAGAGTTGAAATCTATGAAAAGTAGAAGTTCTCGGTGTGATCAATTTCGATTTTACGATTTGACATTCTTCACTCACAGAGTAGTTGAAATTTGGGATTTAGTTTGATGAAAAAGATACAGTGATGATTTGTCACGGTGGGAGCTCAGAGGGAGGAATGGCACGATTGCCATCACAAATTTGGAGCTTTCTTTCCTTGTTGTTTGCGAGAGAACGAGGAGAAGAAAGAGGATGCACGGGTCCGACCACCGGACCACATCACGACTTTCGAGGATAGGCCATATGGCCTCTTTGCCAAATGGGCGTGATAATCCATGACTAATTTGGAAAATACGGGGAAAGCGAAACTAGCAAATACAAAATATTGGGTCGGAGTCCGAGCGAAGCGTGCATTCGGCGTCTACAATTGCGTGTCGGCGAGCAACGTCGAGCCTGCAAGTGGATCGTCGTCGAGGATTCACGAAGCGCGAAAGTCCAACGGAAAAGTCAACCCCGAGGCAAAAGCACGTCATTTCCCACTTCCGGGAATAAAATAAATTAAATTTTGAACGGGATGTTACAATCTACCCCCCTTATAAAAATTTCGTCCCCGAAATTTCCATAAGAAGTACAACGAGGTAGATTGGAGTACAAAACGGTTCACAACAACGTCTCCCAAGAAGCTCCCCCGAAAGAGACGTAGGTGAAGAAAAACAATTGTCAGAACCGAAAGCTGACAAACAGTGCTCCGACGTCACCACGAGTCAAGGTGACACCGGTGCCTCGAAGTTTAGTCAAAAGAGGGATACGATTAGCCGGAGGAGTAATCAGTCGTCCGAAGGACTTCTGATAGAGTTTACCTGCTACTACGTTTGCACGACCGGAAGGTGGAAATCGATAGTGCAATCGTAGTCACCCATCAGCTACATCCAACTCTTTTGACTGAGATTGAGGTCTCCCAGAGAGACAAGAGAAGAGAGAAGAGACGTCTCAAACCTTGGTGGTCAGTGAACGGTCAACACGTCTCACCAAAGAGAAAAATGTCGCCAGAATCTCGGAGCAAAGATACTGGCATCGAGCTTCGAATCATGGGTATGATAATTCATCTCATGCGGTTTCAGTCGCCTGAAGGCATGAGCGATTATCCATCCATGCTGTATTAGCACACAGACCAACCCGCTCAGTGACGCATCACTGTAGAACACAAGGTACCGCCGTCGTTGGAAAGTGCTAATACAAGAATAAGAGTAAGACCAAACTTGAGCAGTCGGAAGATTTGCTCGTGGTCGTCGCTCTACACGAAGGTTAACGTTCTTCTTGGCAAGTTTCGTGAGAGGCAGAGCAACAGAAGAGAAATCCTTCACGAAACGTCGGTAAAGACCGATCAAGCCAAGAAAGTTCGAATCTTGTAACACTTCTGCGGTCGCTCCCAGATCTCCGCCACAGTAGCCATCTAGGGATCGACAAGGATGCAATCCGCAGGAATCACATGCCCCAAGAAAGACACATGATTAGGTCAGAACTGGCAAAAGTTGAAAAGTTCCTAAACTTCAACGAATCATGCGCCAAACATTTTGCATGATCGGCCCCATAATTGGAATAAACCAAAAGTCAACCAGAAGACTATCACGAGCTTGTCGAGATACGGGCAAAGTACTCGAGTCATCAAGTTCATGAAAGTTACTGGAGCAATTGTCATCCCGAAAGGTATGACAAGAAAAACTCGTAAGGTTCGTAACAAGTCCAAGAAGTGGTCAAGTAACGACGAAGTTCTTGATCTATAGCTGATAGTAATCAGCCCACAGATCGATCTTTAAAGAAAACAAGCGCACTTCAGAGCTGGTCAAAAAGATCACCGATTCTAAGCACGAGATAACGATTTTAATCGTCGCCCGATTCAATTGCCTACAATCGATGCAGAGCCTTAAAGTACCGATACTTCAAACGAACAAACAAGACTAGAGCTCCACAGGGTGAAGTGCAAGGCAGAAAGAAATCCTTAGCAAAAGTGCCTGAAATTGAAAATCTTCAACTCCCACAACTCACGTGGAGTCGAAAGATAGAAGGTAAGAGAAAGAGAGATACGTTCAATACCTGTAGAGATCGATGGTGAAAACCACTTCTCAATCAGGCAATAAACCAGATAGATCGTTAGGAAAGATTCCAAGAAATTTGGTTGACAACCGGCCTTGTCAACACAAAGAGAAATTCCGATTTCCAACGTTACACGTGTGGTACAACCACCACAACCAGAACTCAAAAGGTTTGTTCACTCGTAGCTGAAAGTCAGCCTACGAGTCGATTTTCTGGTACTCGCCGGTAAACGTCACAGTCGTTATGCCAGGTGGCAAGAAGGTGGTCAACCTCCGCCAACAATCCACACTGGCACAAAAATTGGGGTAACAATTCATTCCTAGGATCACGTCGAAAACTACGACATCCAGAGGAATGAAATTGGCAAGCAGACATGATTAGCAATGATAACGGAGTATCACCGACAATCCCAAAGAACAAGACAAACTTTGCCTCACGGCATAGGGATTTCAAATCGTACCCGAAAGAAGTACAATAGGGTCGAGTAGTTTGAAATAAACAAAATGAAATAGATGAATAGGTAATACTTGGATCCGTTTGGATCACAAGTAATAAGCCCAAAGAAAGTTTAACGTTTCCGAAACAAGATCGGAATCGTTCAGAGTATCCTACTGGTCGAAAGTACAACTCGTCCAAGAGCAAACAGCGTTCCACACTGGAACAGCCAGGCACCACCAGGATACAGAGTAGGGTAACCAAGATTCAGGAGAAAAGTTCCAGAGTATGGAATGACATTGCCTTGACAATGTACGTCTCCACCGAAAATAAATTGTTGATAGAAAACTGTTCGTCCAACTCATTGGATCGAAACAGGCCAAAGGTAGGTTTTCTTGCCGGTACTGCGGACACTGGTTAGCTCTGTGTCCCAATCGTCCACAGCCATGGCACACTTGAGTTTCTTGCTTACACTCACCAAAATGACAAGTGTCGCAACGATAACAGAACTGGGCGATAGACTGGGTGGAGTTACCCAGTAAACGGAAACGGAATCCACTAGTGAATCACTCACCACATTTAAGATGAAGTTGACCCACTACTGGATGATTCAGAGCTGAACTTCCACGTTGAAAGACAGATTCTTTCGGAGACCGAAAGAATGACTGTCCGATACCCAACTACTGGGTGCAAAACTGCCGATTCGGGTTTTGGTGATTCTCGGCCAAACGCCACCGAGAAATGGCCAAAGCAAGGTTCCTGGGGCTTCCAGGAGTTCAAAGGTAAAAAGATTAAGGTACTCAGGGTTACCTGGGAACGAGTAGTCTAGGGTCAGTAAAGACGATGGTGAGATCAGTGATCTACCATAGCCAAAGGAATGGCTCAGCGAGAGCAGAAAGGAAGTTCGGGTGCCTAGAGTAGATTTTGGTTAAAGCAGAAACCAAAGAGAGACAAAGATGGCAACTTGATTAGCCAAGTGAACCAGTCACGGTGAAAAGTCCTCATCGGCGTTCGAATACGAAGATTCGATAAATAAAAAAAATCAAACTGTACTCTGACAGTGGGTACGCCGCAGTTGAGTCAAAACCGAAGTTATTTTCAATCACCGTCACTCGTGGATATGCAATCCATACCGTCGCCAGAGCGAATAGTCAAGATAGCCGCACCTGCACAAGTGGGAAGATGATCGATTTGCATGACAAAAGTCATGAGTGGAAAGAAAATGTCGACTCCAAGAGTACGAAAAAGTTCTTCAACGTTCGAAGAAAGTTGAGTCACGACAAAACAAAACAGTCGTAAAGACTCCACACAGTTGAACAACACCACGAAGATAGATATTGTCCAAAACTACCGAAAAGTAGTAGTCACGAATTGTTCGAGAGAAGTCGACCGACAGGTTCGGTTTACGATCATCGAAAAGTCATTGCAGTCGCCACGTGCGGAAAGTAAGAAACAAGAAATTCACGGTGATACTTTTCCATTTCCGAATGAAAATGGAAAGTGGTTGAAACAACTGAGAGGAAAAATCCGTCTCCAAGCCTTCACTGCTAACAGTTTGAACATGTACTTCAGCGGATGATCAAAACAACTACAAGAAGTAGAAAATGCGTCCAAACAAGCAACGCCAAAAATACGCGTTACCCGAAGGTAGAAGTCATTGGTTTAAGTGTAAAACACTAGCAGTGCGAAGGAATTTGTGAAACTAGGTCTCACGAATTTAATCCACTGGAACTTGTCGAACACGAAAGTTAGTCAACAGGTTCCGCCAACATCAACGCCTAGCATTGTCCCAAGGGGAAAGTACTTGATGAAAAATCATCCATTGTGTCTAACTGACACCACACCCGAAAATACGAAATACGACAACTGAATTAGTTTCCCGATTCAGTGCGATTCCATTGGAAGTTAATAAAGAAGACGTCGAACGTCACACGAAACACCCAAGTTCCTCGTCAACCAAGCTTATGGTCGCACGAGAAAAGTACGAAAAATTGTATGCATACCGAAAAGTAACGACAAAACTGTCGAAATCAGGAAAACTGCCCGAAACTGCGTAAAACATGACGTCGAGGTGGTATGACACTAAGAAGAACTTAGAATTAACCCAAGGAAAACAATACACCAAAGTGTAAAGTTCGGAAAATTCTCGATTCCAAGAGTAAGAATCAAGAAATTCGAAGTCTGATACCACAGACAAGTACAGAGTACGGAAAGAAGAGCCTAGGTTACGAAAAACCATGCTCTGATACCAATTTGTCACATCCCGATCCCGGACGAGCCAGGTGTCGAGAGGTGATGGCCGACACGCGTTAGCGTGACGAAAGCCAAAAAGAAATTAGAGAATAAGAATTCGAATTGAATTAAACAAGAGTCGAGTGCAATTAAAGTGCGGGCTAAGAAAAGAAAGAATACACAACGAGTAGAGTGAGGGATACAAATTTTAAATACAACGTATAAAAATCCCTACATCGTCATACCACCGCGTCATCGACGTCGCAAGGCTCCCACCAACTAACCCCGAGGCGCAAAACATAAAACTAAGTGAGTGGGTCAAAAGCAAAGTTTGGATAAAACCGTTGTTTTCAAAGTTTAGTAACCCTCATTTGAAAACAAGTATAATTGAGAAAATACGTCATGCCCGTAGGCATGAACCTCAAAATACTATTCTTAAAACGTTCGGGTACCCCCGATAATAATTTACCGACATTTGCTCACCCATATGTAAACACACATGCCCAAGTGGCTAAACCACGAGGAAAAGCTAGGTATAAAAGTAATACGCCGAGGCAATTACAATGACGCGATCTAGCGCTTAAGCGCCGGGTGCATGTGCGGCACATAAGTCCGGGAAGGCCTAGTAACCTAAGACAGCTAGTACCTACAATGGATAAAGCCGCGTAGCGGTACCGATAGTGACTACTCCTAACGTCAAGGCTAGTCCGCCACAAGATCGAGTACTAATACACTGGGGTGTATACATCTACCTACGAGCAACAAGATTTAAAACACGCATTTTAAGCACATAAGACGTGTGTCTCTACCTCCAACACACGTAATGAATATGCATCTACGCTAACAATTTAAGAAAGCGTTGAAAACCATACGTATACATATACATTTATCAAAGAAAGACCCACTCACTCACCTCGTAGGTAGCCGGCCGGGTACCCCGTCCCGGGCAGCCCCGTAGTCCTCTCGGATACACCTATATGAGAAATCACCCATACGATTAACTCAAAAAGGTTACTAATTAACGAATTAAATACACCTATCCTTGCTTTCAATTTGGAGGTCCAAAACACCTCAAAAATTAACATGCATACTACCCCGAGGTACACGTCGTCACGAGTCGACCCGTGAAAACTGTAACTCGATTTGGACCTCCCACGCGCCTCACGCGGGGCGCTTGAAGGCTCCTGAGCTCACGCTCCATCGCGCAGCCTCCAATGCCGCGCCACGCGCGAGCCGGGTCAACCGAGTCGTTGAGCCGGCCAACGCGGCTCTACCCAAGCCGGTCAACGCGCCACTGAGCCGGCCAACGCGCCGGCTCGCCGGTCCAAGCCGAGCAGATCGCCATGCCGATTGCCAAGAAATCCGGCTCGGAACCGGCCCGCCGAGCCGCGCATGCCTGGGCCCAACCCTATCCGATGACGTCGGGCCGTCGATCATCCCCGCCAGGGATTCTCCCCGGCTGCCGGCGCTGGGCCAAGCGCCGTGCCGGCCGCCGTCGCCGCCGAATCTGGGAAAAGATGCCGCATTCTCGGGGTAAAACTTCAAAGCTTCATAACTTTTCTGCTTTAAGTCCAAATTGACCATTCAAGTACCAAAATGAAGCTAGAGATGAGGGGAACAAGATTGTACCATTTTGGGGACCAAAACTGGCCAGAGGGCCTGAAATTGGAGGGAGAAGTCACGGTGCAAAAAGCCGATCACGCCCCGGAGCTCGGCCAACCACCACCATCCAAGGCTTGAACAAGGGTACAAAGGACCTCCAGAACACGGCAGGATTCGTTTAGGTGATTTGGGTTCGTTTTGGGAGGAAAAGCCGAGGGAAAAGGTCCAAACCAAGCCACGGGGTGGCTTGAGTAATTCCACCATTTTGTCGGGGTTTCCACACTGAGACACCCACACTGGGTTTGGCCTCGAAGTGGTGAGGTTGAAATGCTTGGGTTTGATTTATGAGATGATGAAGCCAAAAAACCAAGAATGGCCACTGGGTGGCCTCGATGTTTGTAACAAGAAGAAGAAGGGAGGGAGAAGGAAGTGGCTCCTGGCCCACAAAGGACAAGCCGTACAACCAAATCCCAGAAAACTGGGATTACCCACGGGCTCGCAGTATTACTTGGGCCCCAAACCAAACAACCCAAATTCAATATCATGTGGAAACGCCAAACCAACGCCCGCAAAATATCTGCTCTTCGAGTCCGAACGACGCACGGCTCGCGTCTACGTAATTCCGTATCGACGAGCACGTCAAGAAAATACAAGGGATACGTCACGAGTTACGACGCAAAAGTCAACCGAAAAGTCAACCTGTGGGCAAAAACGCTATTTCCACTTCCGGGAATAAAATAAATTAAATTTTGAACGGGATGTTACAAATGGTCCATTGCCAATGGGGCCGAGTAGATTTGGGACATTTTAACTTACAAGAAATGAGAATTGGAATTATTTTGATTATTGAGTTGAATTGTTTCTAAACTACGTTTACTAACATGTAAGGAATCGAAAAAATGTTAGCTTCCTCTTAAAATCCGTAGTCAAATACCTAAAAAATATAAATTTGATCAACTAGGGGGCAAGTTGATCGGATCATAGCAAAAGAAAGTGTGCAAGGAAATTTTTTGAGTAATGACATGAAGACATGGTACAAATCATTAAAATGGATATCTATTATTTTTTATTGGTCAATATTCATAAGAATGCAATAATGATTTACAAATAAAACCTGAATGTTCAGGCCAGGAATAAGAAGAATAAATGTAGAATAAAATCAAGACAACGACCCACTTGGGAAAAATTGGACAACAACTGCTGCTCTGAATCTGTCACAGAAAGCATATCAAAGCTCTTTAAGGAGATTGATTACTGAGAGAAATAAGAGAAACGCGCGGCAAGGTAGCCGCCTGCATGCATATATCTAGTTCAATTGTCCTTGACGCGCAGGTTATCCAAGCAAAGCATCATGTAGGCAGCGGGGCTTGCCTGAAGTTCCATGAGTTTCTCATATGTCATTCCAATGTACTTTGCTGTTTCGCCTTCCCTTTCTAGCAATTTGGGGATTGCCAGAGCGGGGGTGTCCAATGCCGGTCCATGTGGTACTGCGATTGATATCCTCGTAGTCGTGTTGTTCACAGTTGCTCAATGCCATATGCTCCTGTACTTGTCATTTGTCATAATCTACATTTGATCACCAACGTTAACAATAAAAGAGCCCGGAGTGGAATTCACCAAGACCCACTTATCATTGTGCTTGACTTCAAGACCACGCATATCATTCTGAATCAGGAGCGTCAACAGTCCGTGATCGGTATGAGGAGGAATACTGATTGCCAGGTCAGAATGTGGGCAAGATATGGGTAGTAGTTCGCGGCCAGAATTTGCATGCCGCGATCCCAGCTCATGGCCTTCGCAATGTAATCAGTCTCCAATCCCAAGCTCTCTGATATTCCACTCAATATTTCGGTTGCCACTGCTGGGGTTCTTTTGCTGAACTCCAATGAAACCTCACCGTATCCAGCAGGTTTGTAGAGTGAGTTGAACTCGGGGTGTGCGATGACCTTGAGATAATCCCTCTAGAGGCGAACTTTGTCAATTGCGACGTTGAAGCTGGTGCCGCACTTGATTGGGTCCAGCAGGTTCCTTGTTTGAAACTCCTTCTTCTCTTCCTCCGGTAGCTCAAAAAATCTTTGGCACGCGTCGATCATTGCTTTCATCCGGCTCTCTGGTACACCGTGGTTGATCACCTAAAAGGCATCATGCGCATGAAAATAATTAATTCATGTTTCATCATTAATTAGCTTCTTCAATTAATTTGACACATGTTCAAGCATACGTTAATAACTAGTAAGAGTATTTTACAAAAATAAAATATTGAGTTTGTAGCGCATAATGACAAACTGTGAGTGTGGATATACCTGAAAGAAGCCCCATTCTTCGCAAGCTCAGCCTAGCTTCTGGATCACTTGTGCCCGTTGATCAGGGGAGTCAGAGGTGAGAAGAGCAAAATCAATGATGGGGATTGAATGTTCTGGGTCGTTTGCATGTCCCATGTCGTTGAGATTTTTGGTGTAGGTGTACTCGGAAGGTACATAAGTGAGAGCAGCTGAGTCAGCTAGGGTTTTGATGCTTGCTATACTTTGGATTCATTACCATTGGATGCCTCCATTGAAATCATTGAAGGTGCCATTGAGAGAGAGAGAGAGATCGAGAGAGAGAGAGAGAGAGAGAGAGAGAGAGAGAGAGTATGTTTGTCTTGAGAATTAGAGAATTAATCAGTGTTTTTGAGTGCTAATACAAAGAATGGTTTATTTTTATAGGCAAAAAATATTGATTTTTTTCCACGTGACTCGATAAGGTTTCCAAACTTGACCAAAATTTATATCTAAATTTAGTTTTCAATTTGTAGGGCAAGTGACTCGGTAAGGTCTCCAAGCTTAACCAAGCCTTCCAGACTGCCAAATAACAATAAAACGTCCATTGAACCACTCTTAATATATATATATAGGTGGACGTACGTTGAACTGTGTTAATTTGTTAAGACAAGTCTGTTCGTTAATGTATAGGTGGACCACGTGACATGCTAGGTGTTGGGAAGTGCTGGCCGACACATGTTAAGTGACGAAAGTCAATTATGCATGTATAAGTGAAAAAGTGAGTAGAAAATAGAGTTGGATGCGGAACTCAGAGTGTGGTGATGGGTAAAGACCCTTTATTAACAGTCAGAGCAAAGTAAATAGTGCATAGAGTATAAACATTTACATCCTCGTGAGGGTGGATAAGTAAAAATTAACTAAAAGTAGGAGCAAATCCTACATAATCCAGAGGAACTGTCAGAACCACCAACCACAGCCGAAGCAAGCCCACATCTCACTAGTAAACGAAACCGCTACTAAGTCCTGGAGCGACGCAAACATAAAAACGTGAGTGGGTCAAAAAGCAAAGTTTGATAAAACCTTTGTTTTCAAGAGTATACTATCCCCTCGCTGTAAAACATGTATAGTTTTTGAAAATACGTCATACTCCTAGGTATGATCCTCAAAATACTATAATAGTAATGCTCAAAACACGGGTACTCCCCGATATGCATGACTGACTGCTCACCCATATGTAAACACACAAGCCCAAGTAGATAAGCTACAAGGAACAGGCTAGGTATATAACTAATACGCTGAGTACTACAATGATGCGAGTCTAACGCTAATCGTTGTGCACAAAGTGCGTCACACAAGTTCGAGTTGCCTAGTGCAACCTAGAACCGGCTAGTACCTACAATGGATCCAAAGTTGTGTAGCGGTACTGGTGGTGACATCTCCAAACGTCAAGGCTAGTCCAGGCCACAAGACTGAGTACTGATACCTGGGGTGTTATACATCTACTGATGAGCAACAGTATAAAAACATGTATGGCAATATAATACGAATGTTCTACCTCCAACAATCGTATATGATATGAGTCATGCTAACAAATTAAAGGAAGCATTGAAAACCATACGTATAATACATTTATCAAAACAAAGACCCACTCACTCACCTGTAAGTAGCCGGGTCGTAGCCCCCCTGTCCTGGGTAGCCTCGGTAGTCCTCTGGATAAGTCTCACCTGTATGAGATATCACTGTACTAATGATTAAACTCATAAAGGTTACTAATTAAACTAATTAATTAAACCTATCCCTTGTTTGCTCAAAACGGAGGTCCGTAACACTCCGTAAAATACCATACGTACTGCCCCTAGGTAGTACGCGTTGTCATGAGTCGGCTCGCGAAGAGGGAATTGAAAAATAGTGTCTCACGCGCAGCTCACACGCCGCCCAGTCGCGGCTCCATGCGCCGGTTAGCGTGTCAGTCAACGCTGAAGTCATGGCTAGTGTGGACCGGTTACTGACGTCACCGCTGACGTCATGCCGGTCTGGACCGGTTGCTGACATCACTGCTGACGTCATGCCCGGTCTGGACCGTTGCTAACGTCACTGCTGACGTTACCCAGTCCGAACCATTGCTGACGTCACCCGGCTGGTCTGGACCGTTGCTGACGTCACCCAGTCTAAACCATTGCTAACGTCACCCGGCCGGTCTGGACCGTTGCTGACGTCAGCACTGGTCACCGTCGCCGGAATTTTGGCCGGTTTCTGGAGAAATTTTCAAATCTCCATAACTTTGTCATTTCTTGGCCAAATTTCACGTTCTTTATGCCAATATAAAGCTAGAGAGGAGTAGAATGATGGTGTACCTTTGGTATACCAAAAGGCCGCGGGTACTGTAGCTTCACCGATCTATGTCAAAACTCAACCAAATCAAGGAAACCACATATGAAAATTCATGTACTCAACAAGAGGAACCCAATGGTGGTAGTTAGAAACCTCACCTCGGTCTAGAATGGCGAGAAAATCGCCGGGAAGGTCCGATTCTTCTGTAAGCTTTTCCCATTAAACGATTGGGAGTTTAGACGAACAGTTTGCACCGTTGAGTCCAAGGCGTCAAGACGAAGAAGGAGGTCATTTTAGTTCGCCTCGGTTCGATGGGTTTTTCGTCGACGTGCACTATGCACATACGGAGAGAAAGAGAGAAAGAGAGAAAAAATTAAAAAAATGGAAAATAAGGATAAGGGAGAAAAACTGACGGGGAAGAAGAAAGAAAAATAGATATTTTGGGTTTTGGGGGTATTGTGCACCCACCAAAACAGTAAGATCACACGATTCCGTGTACCAAATAATCACGCATGTGTCCAAAATATCCCCCGAAAATTATTTTATAACAAACTTTTTACGGGATGTTACAGAAAGCAACAATGTGATGACCTGTCCCTAATTTTATTGTATTTTATTTCCTCGAAGTTGTAAATTGACAAAAATGCCCTTGGTTGGGCTAAGTGGAAGTCCTACGTGGACGTTTGAGTTCTTTTTAAATTTTGACGTCTCACTTACCGTATTCTTGAAGTATTTGTCACTACGAACGCGGGAGCGCGAACGGACGTAATTCTGATGTGCAACGAAAAAGTTACGTTTATTTAAATATTTATTTTCTATTTTGGGAGTGTTGTGTTACGTGACACCAGGGACCCCCTTTCCCCTTCTAATTTTGGAAACCCAAGCTCTTTTCTCTCTGTTTTCCTTAGATTTTTCCTTCTCTCTCTGTCACTTTCTTCTTCTCCCTTCCCGTAGAAACACTCACAGTCAAATAGTTACCACACCATTTTCTTCGAACCAAGCTAAGCCTCCACCACCATCTTGTTCATTGTAACTCATTGAGTTCAATGGTGCAAGCCGTTTACCCAAACTCCCCACCGTTTGACGGAAATCGCACGCAGAAGAGCCGAGCTTTTCTGGTGAGTTTCTTGCAAATCCCGGCCAAGGTGAGGTTCCTAACCACCACCATTAGCTTCCTTTCGTTGAGTAGATGAATTTCCATACTAAATTCGTGCAATTTGGTTGTGTTTTGGAGTAGATCGGACCTCGGGTTGTAGACCGAGACTTTCCGGCCATTTCTGACCACTTTTTGAACTTCAAATAGGTACAATCTCATTCTACTCATCTCTAGGTTCATTTTGACATGTGGATCGTGTAAAATAGTTGAGAAATGAAGAAGTTACGAATTTTTGAAAATTTTCCAAAAACCGGCGAGTTCAGACAGCGGCGGCAAACAGCGGCTCCGGCGACTTGTCTAAACCAGCCTGAACCCGGTCCAGACCGAACCATGACGTCAGCAACCTATCTATACCTGATCTAGACCGAGAATATTCTCAAGTATATTCCTTTAACGTTGTTAGGAATATTCCGTTAGATTTAACGGAGATACTGAAATCTTCCGTTAAATCTAATAGCGTCAACTAACATCGTTAGTTTGACCGGCTTAAGTTGACAGCGCGTGAGCCGAGCGTGAGGGCGCGTGGGACCACTTTTTCAACTTCCGTCAACGTGAGGCGACTCGTGACGACGCGTACTACCTCGGGGCAATACGTATGATATTTTGCGGAGTGTTTCGGACCTCCGATTTGAGCAAACTGAGAATAAGTTCTATTTATTAATTTAATTAGTGACCTTTATGAGTTTAATCATTACTATAATGATATCTCATATAGGTGAGACTTACCATGAGGAGTACAGGGGTCAGGCAAGGCAAGACGGCTACGACCCAACTACGTATCTATGAGTGGGCTTTGTTTTGAAAAACTAATATTATTTATATGATTTTCCCACTATGATTTTATGAATTATTTTCTATCATGCCATGCTTTTACTTACCAGTTAAGTATAAAATATATTATGTTGAAATTTGAGAAATTATGATGGCATGATCATGTGTATTTTTATTTGCTCGTCATACATGCATTCATTGGTGTCTAGTACTCGTACGGGCCAGGACCAGCCTTCACGTGTATGTTCACATCCGCACCGTTATGCTCACTTTGGATCCATTGTAGGTGTCAGCCTATACTAGCTTGCATTAGGCATCTAAGACTCATATGTGACGCGCTTAGCGCCAGCTTCACGTGAACGTAGTACTAAGCATATATCCATTACACCCAGTCTGTTCCATGTAGCTACTTTCTGCATGGACTTGTGTGATTGCATATGTCGATGAGGATATCATATTATATTTTATATGTTGATGAGCATATTATATATGTCGTTGAGCATACTTTATGTTGTTGAGATATTGATATTTACTCATATTTTTGGCAGCGGTGCCTTATTAACGTTTTGACGATGAATATTATATGTTATGTTGAGATAAAGGTATTTATCCATATATTTGAAAATTTTCATATTATACGTAGTATGATTTTGGGAAACTATACAGGAATTTTCAAAGATGGGTTATTATGTTATGAAAAACAAAGGTTTTAGAAATGTTTATTTTTGCCCACTCACATTTTCTGTTTTGCGCTCGTCCAGGTTTTAGGGGCGGATCTGGTGGCAAGTGAAGTTTTCACTAGTGGTTCTGACACCATCTACAGTTACTGTATGGGAGTATGTCCCTACTAGTTGTATTATGTCTATCCTTACCAGGATGGAATTATTCTTACGTTACTGCACTTTAGCTATGCTTTGAGACTGATTACATTGTATTATGGGCCTTGCACTTCGCACACTATTTTGAAATTAATTTCAAAGTAGCCTTTAGTTTTAATTTATTTGTACTTTTACACAACACTTACACTATGCCTTTCGTCATCCCTTCTGGGATGTCGACCAACATATCTCGACTCGATATTGACACGTGGATATCCGAGTCGGGGTGTGTTAGACAAATAAGATTTCTCATTTCTATGATTTGAGAATGCGTCTGGAATTTTAATCCGAGAATGATTTTTGAGAACAAAACATTGAAAACATGTATGTTACCAATATTCAAAATGTCAAAAAATAATAAATTTGTGTTTGGTAGTAATGTTTTTGTAATATAGATTTTAAGATGGTGGTGATGGTGGTTGCAGTGAGGGTGGTGTTGTTAGCAATGGTAGTTGGGTGGTGGTACAAGTGGTGACAATAGTGTTGTTACTGGTAGTGGGCTATTGGTGGTGGCAATAGCGGGGTAAGAAGCAATGATGGAGGGAGTGGTGGTGGTGGTGGTGGCGGCGACGACGATGTTGGCAAATGGTGGTTGTGTTAATAATGGTTGTTGGGAGGTGGTGAGGATGATGGTTGAGGAGATGGTGGAGGTGGTGGTGGAAGGTGGTGGTAATCATAGGGTAGTGATTGTGGTGGCGGTGAGATGGTGGAGGTAGTGATGGCCATGGTGGCGGGGGTGATGTTGTGGATAATATGTGGCGGTGGTGGTTTCAATAGCAGTGGTGGTGGTAGCAGTAGATGTGCAGAGGATGGAGGATGTGGTGGTGGTGGCGATGTTTATGGGAGGTGGTGGTCGCGATGTTGGTGGGAGGTAGTGGTGTCAAAGATGGAGACGATAGTGGCAGCAGTGATCGTGATGATGATGAGATAGTGGAGGTAGTGGTTGTTGGAATCAAATTCACGCACAACCGTTGGTATACAAACAATCGTCGGAATTCCATGAACACTAGATAATAGGGGGATTGTTTGCGGGGTACGATTGAATATGGAAAGAATTGCCTACATATCTCCTCGTCGAAGAGGAGAATCAAATCACGCGTAGTTCCATGTATGGGTTGTAAGAAGATAATCCCTGCGGAGAACCCTAGCTTGGGTATTTATAAGGATCTTGAGAGTCCTTGTAGGGAAAGTAATTCCTATTAATCTGGGAGAGAATCTAGAAAGATATTTAGCATAAGATATTCAATCCACATAGGATTATGAAGTAAATATGAATTAGGGTTTCCTCTTTGATGGACTTAGAGTTGTGTGCAATTGGGATCCGTGTCGGATCACCTTGATCAGGAGAGGTCATATCAGGAGCACCTGGGGTGGTTACAATATCATGTTGAGGGCATTCTAGTCATTCTAGACATCTGGGTGCCGCATGTCATGGGCTTGAAAATCATGGTCCCACAATTGCCTTTAACTTTCTGCTCAAAAAATCAATCTTTGTAGAGGAGGAAGTTATATCGGACCATGAGCAAATATTCTTAGAATGACAATTTTCGTAACGTGAATGACCTCTAAGATTTGACTTTATAGAGTTCCGAACCATATTGTAACCCTGATCCGGAGTTCCGAGTGCACAGTTGAAAAAACTGAGTACATGACGAGATGCTCCATTTCTTCGCTTTATGATTGATAAATTCATCCGCTCGTTTGAGTGCTTTATTCTCTTCTTAGTAGATGCTTGGCTTCAATTTCAATGCAAAGAATTGTGTACTACAATCTCGTTATGGATAGCTACACAAGAAAAATTATTAAAATATTCAAGTAAAAGATCATTAATTTTATTTTGCATATCTTTTGGCATTGATGATGTGATGAGGAACTCTATAGCTGCAGTTGTTTGGACCGTGGACTGGACATCCATGTCAACGCCGTCTTCTTGGACTGATTGAATTGTCGTGGATCAAATACGTCGATCTGATGTAAGTGGTGTGGATTCGAGGAGCAACTCAGATTCGTTGGGGAGGAACAAGTTCACGTTTCAATTAAATCAAAGTGAGTTCATTATTTCGAACATTATTTATCGAATCTCGTTGTTCCGTTTGCTTCAGAATATCACGATTGTGGTTACTCAAGAGGATCTCTCTTGGCACCGAAATCATTATGTTTACCCCTAGGGATCCCTTAGGATATTTAGGTGACATGATCCAAATCACTTGGAATCAGAAACATTTTTTGAATCCTTTTATTGATCGCCACCATGTTGTGGATCGGGAAGACTTCTAAATTTGATGTCGGAATTAATCCACGAGTTAGAGTCCCTTTGAACAAACCTAGAGTCCATATTATAGCTAATGACAAGATCATATGCTCGTTGACCATCCATAGAGTCAACCTGAAAATGGTCATTCCCGTGTTGGACATTTGTCCTGAGTATGCAGTTTCCTTACGTTGGGCCATGATAGATGCCTGAGTCATTGCATAGGACATTCTTATTTAGACTAAGCTAACTTGGCTTGAGGTCAATTAGTAAAGCTTGATGTGGACTTGTCAAAGGCGTAACTTGCTCAAGAGCCGCACATGACGTATCTTTGTAGTGCATATGCGAGGCTCGTCATGATTCCATGCCCCAATTGCATTTAAGCAATATTCTACATACATAAATAAAAATAAAGTAACTTGAAATGCTAACCTTTTGTAGCGCTACTGTATATGGTTTGCACCAAGGTTGTTCACCTGACGGATGGGCCTTCATATTATTTTCCATACGACGTGTAAGCGTCTTAACGATAAAGAGTACTTCGGTGTACATGAGAGACCATGTTCGTGCCCCAGTCGCTTGTGTTTAGTGCGTTTTGCTCGCCGAAGTCCAAACATAAAAATGTGAACTTTGCCAATTCGCCAAAAATTTCCTGCTTGCGCTGCCCCGAGTAAAATGACAATATTTTCTTCATTGTAGGTCGGAATTACAATCCATAAAGTGCTGTAGCAAACTGACATCCGCAACTTTCCAAGGGTATAAGGCTCATCGCCTGATTCCTTCTGGAATATTCCAGTTTGATATGCAAAGTGGACTGATCTGTGCAGGCAGTTTTGCTGCTCGCTGCCTTACTCCAGAGTTATTTCATGTTCTGTGTCGGAACTAATTCCCATTCCATATAATCCAAAATTGATCTGAACGCTTCAAAATTCCATAGATTTTTCTCTCTACACCATACCATGCCCTATGTTTTTCTCCATTTCAAGCTAGTAATGGAGGAAGACAAATGTGGAGTTGTTTGTGCGACGTCTTGCAAACATCTTTTAATTTGTCCCCAGTGTCTCAGCTTTCGTTTCCAATTGGCTGTGAGCTAAAACTCATCTAAAAAGTCAAATTCCCGTTAGAAATCTTTTAAGTGCACAGGATGGGTTTAAGGCACGATTACATTGCCCGCAGAACTATGCGAGCACTTGCCCCAGTTAGAGTGTTGATAGTCTTGTCTAAAAATAATTGTAACAGACTCGAATTATGTTGTTATCTTTCATACTAGCGAGCCTTTCCAGACTAAGGATTTGTGTCTTGGAGTGGCGTGTTGTTTGTATTTTCTTTGAGCAAGCTCCGAGCCATTGTTCGGTGGAGTTGTTGTATGCTATTATTTATGTCCGGTGCATCAATATTTATGCTTCGGGTCATATGTGGAGTGTATGGAGCTGAGTTGTTTGCCATGCCCCCAGTCAATGGAGCAGCAGGATCATAATGTCAATCCGCGGTGTACGAAGACTACTATATGGCTTTCGTGGAGTCGTCATGATTTGTTTTTAGTTCGAGGCTCCGTTAGAACTTGATACAGAGTTTCAGAACTGGACTTATACTTCCTTCTGCTTGAACTGGGTTTCGTTATGCTCGTCAGAGCGATTGTGTAGTAGTCAGAGTTACTGGCTCCACCAGGATAGTTGACGGATATCGGGTTAGGAGCGTTGTCGACATACGGATCTTGATTTGGTGTGAGATCAACCTCAAGTCACATGCCTTCATTCGTCACACGGACATTGGTTGATCAGATTTTCTTTCGGAGCTGGTTGGGTGTTTTAGCGGAGCCTACTTTGTCTATATGCCATAAATTTGTTCTGACGCGAGTCCGCTGATTTGAGATATTTTAACTTGTCTTTGCACACGTTATATTTGTATTTTGATAATGGGTTGATTTGGATTTAATTGGGTCTCGGTGCCTCTGCCATTTTGTCTCCATGCTTTTGATTTAAACTTTGGCCCAATTTGATTCATGGGGTCTAAATTTAGAAAACCCACATTAATTTAAATGAGAGAGTTGTAGCTTCTATTCCTCCACGTGAACGGCATCCCAGTTTGCTTGGGAATAGCTTTCTTTATGCTCGCTGCAATTTTGTCTTCATCTTAGTCAAAGTTGAAAAAAGAATGTGGTCCACTTCTTTCCTTGTCTTTCGACTGCAATTATCGGCTGGGCATTCTCCGGGGTGGACATGAGACACAAGCAAGTGGAAAGCTTCTTGCTTCTTTCTGCAGACATGTCCTTGGAAAAGACACGAGGGCTTCTTGCTTTGCTGCAGATTTGAATTCACAACCAATCACACTTTAATTAACCCAAAATAGGTGCTGGAAATCTCATCCTTGATATCCTTATTAAGGCCGGGATCAATAAGATGGAACAAATTCATCGGTCCAATGATGATGGTGTCAAAATCTGCAGAACGTTGGACCCACAATTTGGGTTCGAGTCGGTTGTATCTCTTCGGATCGAATCGTTCCGATTTAATCGGGTTGTAATGGATTGATGATTGTCACATGTGAAATACATAGAGATCCGCGTCCGTAATTGCAGCGGAATGAATTTGATCGGAGCTGCGCCCATACCTGCAGAGGAATGACATTGGGTTGACTTGGAGATCCGCGATGTTGCTGTGCTTGCCATTGGATTGTGATATCTGGATCCGGAGTTGTGTTGCTGCCTTGAAGTCGCCCATGGATTGAATGGGTGCGTCGGCGTTGCGGATCAACTTAGTAGGTCGTATAGGCTTTGCAGGCCCGGGGCAGTTGACAGACCAGATGGATGCTAAGCTTGTGCGGGCTAGCGATTGCAGGTAAACTAAACGCTGCGTTTAAGCAGTCGCCGTGGTCCTGCGAGTAGTGTGATTCGGATTTGTTATTTTTGGATCTGGAACATCGAAGCTGGCGTACCATTAGGTCCGGAGAACGGGATCAGAGTTGATCCGGATTTCATGATCCGTCAGAGAATGGGCTCTGTGGTTGTCTTCTTATGGGTCTGCCCCAGTCTCGTGTTGAGAAGTAAGCTGCTACAAGCTTAAACTTCCAACTTGCAGTAGTCAATCCTGCAGATGAAGTTGAAGGGAGCAACCCGATGGAAGTTAAGGAGCAACCCAATGGAAGCTAAGAAGCAACCCGATGGAAGCTAAGAGGCAACCCGATGGAGTCAGATGCATTCCGATGACTTCCAA
Source organism: Gillenia trifoliata (assembly GCA_018257905.1). Classification (NCBI taxonomy): domain Eukaryota; kingdom Viridiplantae; phylum Streptophyta; class Magnoliopsida; order Rosales; family Rosaceae; genus Gillenia; species Gillenia trifoliata. Next base: position 13,776,368 of record CM031080.1, on the reverse strand, counting down.
ATGAAGCAAGAAACTAAAGACTTGAAGTTTGCTGTTTTTAGTATAGCGTGCAACGGCTAGTTTGTTTAGTTGTTTGTTTCTTGTATGTTTCAGACAGCTATAGCTGTTGGTTTTGTCCTGTATACAGCTGTTAGTCTGTTATGTCACTTTCATGGTCTGCATGGACATAATTGTGTCTGTGTACTCTGTGCAGAACCATCAATGCTTGCAGAAGCAATGAGATTTATATTCATTGTAATTCTTATTGTTCAATATCAAGAAATACAGACTCTTGCTTCCTCTCAAGCTCTCTCTCTGAAATACATTTTAGCTTTCTGAAAATACATTTGAAAGCTTAAAGCTTTATCAACCAAACAATATATGCCTGGTACCATTTCTACACCTCGCAACTCCGAGCTTGTTAGAATTGGTCTGCGGGTTGCTTCCTCCTAGCCACGACTCGTTGGAGTAACTGTGATGGTCTGGAATTTCCGATCAGAGCGTCTTCATCATGGGCCCGTATCAACAGCAATTCTCCAGATTGATTTGCTAGTGGGATTCAAGGTATCAGATCTACTCCATGTTTCTTGATCCGTATTGAAGTGTGGTATTGCTATCCGCGGAGGGATTAACTTACACAGAGCAAGGACAGTGCATGTGAGAAGGATTTAGGGATCAGGGCTAATGTAGAATTGGTTGCTGTTTCATCTTTGGTATATGACAGGTAGAAAAAAGCAACCATGTTTTCAGTTGTTTTGGCGCCATCACCTTCAAGCTTTTCAGGGGAGAGATCGCAGAGGGGTTGTTCACAAAGTTCTTAAGAATGGAGTTTTTCTGAGTTGTGGTCCAATTGAAAACATGTACATCTCGAAGATGAAGATGCCAGATTATGACCGTGTGCCTGACCAAAACCCTGTTTTCATGAACAATAAGATGTCTAAAATTGAGAAACTGTATTGTCATCAGGATTCGGGACTAAGTGGCTTGAGGCACAAAGGGAATTTTAGGCTTTGGTTGGCTTGCATGCAGATTATCCAAGAGGCCAAAGTCCAAAAGACGAGAGATACTCTCTTGTCGACAAATTATCACGTCACGTCTCTATTCGACGGATTATTTACTTTTTGACTGCATGGTAAATATTGATATTAGTTATGACGCCACTCACAAGGTAGGTGAGATTTTGGAGTGTTGTGCCAAAATTTAATCGAGAAGATCATTAATGAAAAAAATTCAACATAAATTTAAGTTACAAATTGATTTTTCAAATTTAAATAAATTTAATTTCAAGAAAAATAAATATATCAACTACACCGCTGAGTTGATAATGAATTTTCGATTCTCCAAAAGGTCATGGATTCGAATAGCTTTGGTGTCTCTTGGATTTTTTTTTTTCTTCAAATTTTGCGAAAAAAAAAATACAAACCAGCGGAGTTTGAACCTACAACCTTGCGTGCAAAAACCACCTTTACTGCACGAAAATATATACAACATAACCTGTATATATAATACATACACATTAAAAATTCGGTGGTACTTCAAAATCGGAAGCCCTATATGGATATACTATCTGCACCCCTTCAAGGCCGACCCTGGGCACTAAGATTATGAATTAGTTGTATGAGAAATTCTCCCATATGACACAAAAACCACATAAAATCCCAGGTGTAACCACACTAGCGGCATCATCAATAGATTCCAGTGTGAATATTTGCGCTCTAGAAACTCACTCTTCTTACTGAAATTCACTCAAAAGGACCTTGGAGTAGGCTACAGTGCTCGCAAGTATTGAATGTTCACACCGATCTCACCATTAAAAGGAGGGAGGAGGGAGGAGGGAGGAGGGAGGAGGGAGGAGAGAGGGGGGGAAAGAGGGTGAGATAGGTGTGAGCATTCAATGTTTGCGAGCAATGTAGCCGGTCCCAAGGACCTCATACATAAGTGAAGGTGGTGCCAGTTTAAAGTGAGGCCCAGCCCGGGGAGGCCCAAATCTTAGACAGAGCTGACCGAAGAGGCCGAAAAGCGAAAGTTGAGTGTGAATCAGGTGTGTCTTGCCACTGCCAAACTCAGAGAGACTGATAAGCAGAAACCAGAAAGTGTCAATGGCGTCTCGTTCACTCTTGCGCACTCTCAGACAGAGCAGCGGCGTCAGCAGTGTTGGTGTTGGTAGATTGTTGTCGTCAGGAGGAGCAGGTGCTGTGAATACTGAGTTTGTCCAAGAGTTCGAGGAAAGTGACAACCTCAAGAGCAGAGTCTTGAGACTGAGGCAGCCGAAGCGAAGCGCCACCAACGTCCTTCAGAGATGGGTCTCTGAAGGCAACCCAATTTCCGTTTCGGACCTCCGCCAGATCTCTAAGGACCTCAGCAAGTCTCACCGCTACAAGCACGCCCTCGAGGTTGGATTCTCTTTTTATTTTTGGGAAATTGGCCAAAATGATCATTTTTCAAATCCCAATTGCTGAGATAATCCATTTTTTGGTATCATGTGATATCTATGTTGTCGATATTTGATTATGATGAGTTGAGCAATTGAGATTTGATTTCTGATAATTGTTGCCAATTTTCCTCTTTTCTTTTTTGCACTGTTTGATATTTTGTGTTTGGTCAGCTAGAAAACCATGGAAAGTTGAAAGCTTGGAGTCTTAGACTAGTCTTACTTGTGGGGAGTGGGGATTGAAAACATAATGTATTAGGATCATTTCTGTACTACACTGATTGTGGCTCTCAAATGTTGTTATCTATTTCGCGTAGTTGCATAATCTACGGCTAATTGCTTCCCCCCCCCCCCCCCGGCCCCCCCTCTCTTGTTCATGTGCAGAATAAATGCTTTCTAGAATATTATAGTAGGTTATCAATCAAATATTAAACGACATATGAGCAAAATCCAAAAAAGTGATCATTTTAGCAATTACGATTTGTTTTTTCATAATTTCAATCAATTTCCCAATTGATATTACCTTTGCAATGGAAGGGGTTGGATTTTGAAGGTGTAAATTTCTTAGTCCAAGTATTATGTTGAGGCACAGGGTGAACATGATCATAATTGCTAAAAGTTCAGTGGATCGTTTTGTGATTTGTACAAGCTTGCAGATATCCGAGTGGATGGTCAGCCATAATGAATTTGAGCTATCAGATTCTGACTATGCAGTCCGCATTGTCTTGATGACAAAAGTTTTTGGCATCGATGCTGCAGAACGCTACTTTGAAGGTCTACCTCTTACTGCAAAAACAAGTGAGACCTATACTGCTCTCCTCCACTCTTATGCTGGGGTAAAATTGACTCAAAAGGCTGAGAACCTCTATGAGAGAATAAAGGAATCTAACCTGTCCCTTAGTGCCCTTACATACAATGAGATGATGACTATGTACATGTCAGTGGGGCAAGTGGAGAAGGTCTCTTTAGTTGTGGAAGAACTGAAACGGCAGAAGGTTGCACCGGATATCTTCACATACAATCTTTGGATTAGTTCATGTGCTGCAATGCTAAAGATTGATCAACTTCGACAGATTTTAGATGGAATGAGACGTGATCCTGGTTTTGGTGAAGGCTGGGAGAGATACATTAACCTGACAAATATATATGTTAGCGTTGGGCATCTTGTGAATGCAGAGTCCAACACTCTGTTAGTTGAAGCCGAGAAAGGAATCACACAAAGAGAATGGATCACGTATGACTTCCTCATTATTCTGCATGCTAGTTTAGGAAATAAGGAAAGGATCGATCAGATATGGAAATCCTTGATAATGACTGGACAAAAGATGACGGGTAGAAACTATATTTGCATTCTTTCTTCATATCTAATGCTTGGGCAGTTAAAAGAAGTGGAAGAAGTTATAGATCGGTGGAAGCAATCAACTACTACAGATTTTTCTGTTACTGCCTGCAGTAGGCTTTTGAAAGCTTTCTCAGACATTGGGTTGATCGAAAAGGCCAACAACTTTGAGACGCTTCTGTTTCAGAAGAACTGTGATCTTCCAAATTCGTTAGAGTAGAACCGCAAATGAATTTTGGTGGAGATGATGGAACATATATGGGACAATTTTATGATGTCTGGATCATTTTGGACTGAATAATACTCCAGTATTCAGTGGGTTGATATTTCTGCTGTTTTGTTTCTATGTTTAAGTCTCAAGTATATTGTCTTACGGAAAATTAAAGTTTGTGTTTATCCTTCTCATGATTTGTTCCACTGCAAGTGCAGTGCACACCGAGTTCTTCATGCATCATTGCAAGTCAGGTAAGATCAATCTGTTAAATATTATCTATATAATGCTTTTAATGCTCATACATCCCTTAGAGATGTAAGCATTGTGTTCTAGATTCTAGCAATTGCCTAGACCATGAAATTATATATGCCCGATGTTTATAGAACATATGCAATAACAGCCGTAGAAAATTGTTCTTCATAGTAGTTACGAGTGAATTGATTGGACAAGTTATCCTACAAAAGTGAGTTAGTAGCAATTGTTGAAATTCTATTCCCCCGTTTTTATTTTAACTTTTTAATTCATTCTATGATGGCATAGGAAGTAGAAGATTTTGCAACGTATGAAAATTGTTTTTGGTGCTGAGAGCAAATGTTGAAAAAGGAATGATTCTCTTTTCTACTATATAGCATTTTCTCATGCATATGAAGATATGCACCCTAATTATATTAGACCAAATTTTTTGTTTCATCATACACTTGAAGTTTGTACACATCAACATATCATTCGTAGGTAACTCAAGGATAAAAAATGATGAATTTACTCGTAAGTAACTTCTCTTGCTTGAGATTTTGTACTCGTTACTCCTTATAACTACTTCTCTTACTTAAGCTTTGTAAACTTTACTGCCCTTTACTCCTTTGAGTTAGTATCTGACTTACACAGCTGAGGATACATACCATTCCGGCGCCACTTTCAGGTGTCACTTTGTTTACTTATGCATATCGCATCACTACAAGAAAAGCACCCTTTAACATCGAGAGATGGGTGTTGTCGAAACATGTAGTAGGAAATAGTTTTAACAACAGGAGCAAGATGTCGTTACAAAAGTGACAACATGAAGTAAAAAGTGACAGCATGCTGTGTATGTTAACTTGTAAAACTGAGGGTTAACAATGTGAAGCATGTGTGGTCGTATCCTCTGTAACCATGTGCGTTTGGCTGTTGATGTTTACTTTGAGTCTTTGACATCTTTTGTATGTTGTTATTTGATAGGCTAATTTTTTGCATTACCCCGTGAAACTAGACTTTAATTTCACTGTCTACCTGAAACTAAATATCACTACTCTACACTCATGGAACTCAATATTTGTTCCACTTTGGTGATATTCTGTCCATTTCCGTCAATCAGGTGTTAAGTTGCTCATGTGGCAGGGTAAATAGTAATTTTCAGCAAATCAATCCACCTTACACATCAGCCACTTCCAGCTCCAGGTGACGTCAGTTGAATTGGGTTTTTGAAAAATTGGATTTTTATTAATGAGTTATGAGTGATATGCTGATTGTGGATTCGATATCACATGATACTTCCAATGCTGCATATTTGGTCTTACAATTGGCTGGTTGGGGAGGAAGGTCGTCGGAGCCGGATGAAGGGAGGGAAGCTCCATCGCTCTTAGCCTCTCATTCGATTTTTTCTCTAATTTGCAAGAATTCGACATGGCCCCTCTTCCTCTTCCATCTTTTTGAAATTATCAAAATCCACGAGTTGGGTGAGAGTTCAAATGTAAAAATAGTGAGGATTTGCACAAATTTGAAGCAAAATCCCGTCCCTTTTCTGTTAATGTGCGAAATTTGCACCAGTAAATGACCTCTGGGAAGAGAATTTTGTGGACTTCTTTAAGAAGGAAGGCCTGCCCTGAGTAATTTACCAAAATACTCTCCTTTTTCGCCACATGGATGCCATATATGTATCTTTTAATCCACGTCATAGTTGATGACTTTTAGTCCAAATACACGAATATTGAGTTCCAGAAAGTAAACTGGCGACTTTTGAATTTCAGGGGAAAAAATGAGATCAAATAAGTTAAAACTACTCCAATATGTGCATGTGTGTTGCCGGTTTGAGAGCTGGTGACACACTCTCCATGCGTTCATTTATGTCTACGTTTCTTTGTTTTTCCCTTTCTCTCCGTTGCTAGTTTGAGAATCAGCGCCATGCTCTTGCGGCGCTCATGGCCGTCCCCTTTCCATTGTTTTCCCCTCTCTCCCCTCAGAGAGTTGGACCCGATTTCGACATAAGATCCATTACTCACTGCCCACTACTGAACTGCCATGCCGGAAAATTCCCTCCCACTCCCCCTCACTGCCCACTACAGTACTTGTAGTGCATTAAGTAAAAGCAAACTTAGTCACTCTGAGTTGGAGGATGAAAAGAGCCTCAGAATCTTCCAAGTACACTCCAAATATGGGTTGGGACTGGATTTGACCTAACTTTAAGTTGAGAAAAATTTGTGTATGTGAGGCTAGATATTTATTTTTTTTCATTTGTCAACAAGCTAGACTTTTAAATATTACTAAATTCATCAGTAACAAATAGAAACTAATAATTTGGTCTATAGACAAAAATTATCAGTTTAGAAGATTCCACTAAATATTGGCTGAATCAGTTCAGAAAATTTTCAATTTTCCTGAATGAGTAACTTAGGGGTCGTTTGATAACCATTTCATTTGTAGTTTTTAATTTTAATTTTTGGTGTTTGGTTTCCAATATTATGTTTTTTGAAAATTAAAAATTGAAATCTTATTTAGTAACTAGTTTCAGTTTTTAGTTTTCAAACAATGAAAACTAAAAACCAAAAGTGAAAACTCAAGGCTAAATTTTGAAAACCAAAAGTTTTTAGTTTTCATTTTTTTGAAAACCGAAAGTGAAAATCAAAGCTAAAACCGAAATGGCTATCAAATGACCCTTTAAAGTTTCATGAAATTTAGGTTAAATTTTGCAACAAGATGATGAAGAGGAATGTCCTTTGATTAATGTTTACGGTGCATTTGTGGTGTTTGAATAGTAGCTTTGTAGTTCTAAAATAGTTTGTTATTACTATCTTTGTTGTAACATCCCGTAAAAAGTTTGTTATAAAATAATTTTCGGGGGATATTTGGGACCGTGATTATTTTGTACACGGGATCGTGTGATCTAACTGTTTTGGTGGGTGCAAAATACCCCCAAAACCCAAAATATATTTTCCTTCTCTTCTTCCCCGTCACTTTTCCTTATTTTTCCCTTATCCTTATTTTCCATTTCTCTTTCTCTCTCTCTCTCTCTCTCTCTCTCTCGTTCTCACCGTATGTGCACAGTACACGTCGATGAAAACCCGTCGAACCGAGGCGAACTAAAATCACCACCATCTTCGTCTCGACGCCCTGGACTCAACGGTGTAAACCGTTCGTCCAAACTCCCAACCGTTTGACGAGAAAAGCTCACGGAAGAACCGGACCTTTCCAGCAACTTTTTCGCCATTCTAGACCGAGGTGAGGTTTCTAACTACAACCATTGGGTTCCTCTCGCTGAGTAGATGAATTTTCATATGTCATTTGCTTGATTTGGTTGAGTTTTGACGTAGATCAACGAAGCTACAGTAGCCGCTGCCTTTCGAGGCAAATACAAGCCATTTCCCGAGCTTGTACGGCCAAACCAAAGGTACACCATCATTCTACTCCTCTCTAGCTTCATTTTGGTATAAAGAACGTGAAATTTGGCCAAGAAATGAAGAAGTTATGGAAATTTGAAAATTCTCCAGAAAATCGGCCAAAATTCCGGCGATGGCGATGCTGGCGATCGGCGGCGAATGGTAACACCAGCGACCGGCCGCTAACGTTAGCAACCGGTCCAAACCGGCCGATGACGTCAGTGATGACGTTAGCAACCGGTCCAGACCGGTCTGTGACGTCAGCGACCGAGAATATTATGGGAATATTCCTTTTAACGCTGTTAGGAATATTCTGTTAGATTTAACTGAGGTGTTGGGATATTCCATTAGATCTAACGCCGTCAGTTGATTGGCGCGTTGACTGGCGCGTTGACTGGCGCGTTCACCAGCGCGTGAGCCGCGCGTGGGGGCGCATGGGACCTTATTCCGTCGACGCGAGGCGACTCGGGACGACGCATACTACTTATGAGCAGTACGTATGGTATTTTTCGGAGTGTTTCGGACCTCCGTGTTGAGCAAACAAGGGATAGGTTTAATTAATTAGTTTAATTAGTAACATTTATGAGTTTAATCATTACTATAATGATATCTCATATAGGTGAGACTTATCCAAAGGACTACCGGGGCTACCCAGGACAGGGGGGCTATGTCCCGGCTACTTACAGGTGAGTGAGTGGGTCTTTGTTTTGGTAAATGTATTATTACGTATGATTTTTCAATGCTTTCTTTAAATTGTTAGCATGACTCATATCATATGTGAATGTTGTTGGAAATGTGCCCTAAAACCAATCATATGATGATACTTTACCGACATTTCACATGTTAAACTAATTTAGTTTAATATAAAGGGCAAAGGGTTTTATTGTTTAAAGTAGTCTCATATAAATGTTATATGCTTAAACAATAAGTCCAAGGAATATGTGCTTATGAGAATGTAATCTAAACAAGTTAGATTCATGAGACCATTCTCGTTCATATACATATCCTAAACGTTCCTGATCATAGGATTGCCAATTGGACATTGACAGTCCGTTAAGATCAGTACATGTTATATCTTCTCTCAGGGAGAGTGACTAGTCTCGAGTCATTGGTGTGACTGACACCAAGATAAGCATGTAGGTGCTCAATATGGAATGAGTCCACTGAACACGATCAACGAGGAGTTCTCATACTCATGTCACATGAGAACTCATGGTTGGGATAATGCAAAGTAGTCCTTTGACCTGAGGCATCATAGTTGTCTTGTGGTTAGGTACTTGATCTTTGACTATGTCAAAGTTGAAGGGAAATTATGAGATTTGTATGGGATTTCTAATGACTAGCATGCATATACAATTCAAAATTCATATGCATAAGCAACGGAAGCTAAATTATCAACGCAATAGTCATGCAAATCCCCTTCAAGAAGCATAGGTTAATATTTGATGCATCTACAAAATTGAAGAACAAAGTGGAGGTAGAATTTTTATACCTCTTGATCTAGCTTTTAGACCAAGGATGGACCACCTCCAAGCTTTCTCTTCTTGGAACTCCTTGAGCCTAGCCTCCCTCCTTGCTTGCTCCACCTTGACCAAATAGAACTCTTCTAGATTCTCCTAGTCCCCAAAGTTGAAGACCTCTAAGGATCCACACCCACCAAGTGATGGAATGGATGATGGATCACCAAGAGAAGAGAGAAGTGTAGCTCTCTCTACTTTGGGTATGGCCGGCTGTGTATGAGTGAAGAGAGGGATAGATTTTTCTTTCTTTTGTTAACCAACTCAATCACAAAGCCACAACAAGTTATGGTGTGAAGTATGGTGTGGAACAACTTGTGTAAGTTTCAATAAACTTTCCACATATATAAAAGAATTGAGTCAACAATTGACTCCACTCTCTCTCTCTCTCTCATGGCCGGCTATAGGGGTGTTATTTGGGCTTTTGGGCTTTTACAATTTCAAGTCATCTTATGCTTGAATAAAAGGCCAAAGAGGTTAGGGCCCAATGGGCCCGGATTAACCCGAACTTATTTCATTAAGCCCAAAGCGATCTTTTATCGCTTCTATGATTTTCTTAGACTTTCTAATTAATCATAACACTCAATTAATCCAAAGGATTATATTTCCATCATCCACGTGTTGATCCACCACTGAAGTGTTGGTGTACAATCGGTTTAGGTTCTAATTAGCAAGGCAGTGAGGTGATTGGTATCAATCCAATTGATTTGTTTTATCCAATCATCTAGTGAATTAAAACTTATTTTAATTCTTTATCTTCATTGATGATTACTAATTAATCATCTATAAGATCCCACAAACCATGAGTGACACACTACACATATATCATGGCTACCCAAGCTAATTAAGAAGTTTGTTCGGAGAACCTATTCAATTGGAATTACAATGTAATTTGATCCTTCTCTAACACAATACTCTTAATCACATTACTAGGGTATGGATACATAATGTCAAACCCCTAATGTGATTATACTATGTTATATGATTCAATTGAGTCGTAAAGGAACAATTTCCATCACTACGCTCACTACTTCGCCCGAAGATTCCCGAATCATATCTTAGAGTATTCTTCCTCTCGTAACGAGGATTAGAGATCCCTTGTTGACCATTCACTTGCCTCCATGGCTAAGTAGCTTAACCCCAACTATGCCGTGGACACCCTCCATATTGGGGTGACTTTGACATAATCAAAGATTAAGGACTTAACCACAAGACAACTATGATGTCTCAGGTCAAAGGATTACTTACATATTCCAATCAATGGAGTTACTTGCTTGACATGTGAGTAGACCTCCATGCAAGTACTCCCTTTCGATTGTATTCAGTGAACTCATTCCCTCAATGAGCACCTACATACTTGTCATAGTGTCACTACACGAATGGCTGAGAATTTCCATCCTTCCAATTTGAAGCTGACATAGTACGTACTGGTCTCTGGATTGTCAGTATCCCTCTGGCAATCCCATGACCAGGAACATTTTGAACATCATGGTTATGAAAAGAAGGTCTCTGTAGTCTAACATCATTAGATTACTTCTTCCATCAATCCATTGTCCATGGATTCACTATTTGGACATATATCAACTATTGAGATTGTCCTAATAAGTGACTTTGCCCTTTTACCGTATTTAGGGTTATCCATATATACAGTAAATGTCCTGAAAAAGTTTCTTCCAAAGATTGACTTTCAGGGCATATTTCCAACAAAAGTCACCCCATCTGAGGGTGTCCACGGCATAGTTGGGGTTAAGCCACTTAGCCATGGAGGCAAGTGAATGCGCAACAAGGGATCTCTAACCTTCAAACCGTTTGAGGGAGAATACTCTAAGATATGATTAAGAATCTCTGGCCAGAGTATGAATAAGATTTAGGAAGTCGTTCCAAATCATATTCAATGTAATCATATAAGTATTGGAATCACATTGGATAGTAGACATGAATAAACTATCAAACCAAACAATGTGGCCGAGAGTATTGTATTAGAGAAAGACCGTATTGCATTGCAATCCTAAACTGAATAGGTTCTCCACCTCTTCTGATTAGCTTGGGTAGCCATGACATACTGCTAGGTGTCACTCATTGTTTGTGGATGCCCTAAAGGTGCATAATCACTTAAGGGAGAATTGAAAGTATGTTTCAATTTAGAATTGATTTGAAAGAGTTCTAATCCTCCACTGCCTCGCTAAAAGGAACCTAATGGATCGTACACCGAGTAAGGTATAGTTTGATGAAACAATGGAGATGAGTAAGAATAATTAAATGGTTTAATTATTTATGGCAAGGATTAATTAATATGTTAATTAATCAAACGAATAAGTTCGTTATAGACCTCGGGTTAGTTTTGGGCCTCAAGGCCCAATGGGCTTCGAACATCAAGCCCATTGACTTAAGTTGTATGACAACTTAATGACTAATAATACATTAGGGCCCAAAAGCCCAATGAACCCAACATGGCCGGCCATTTGATGCAATGTAGTGAACTTGCTTTAATTGCAAGTTTGCCACTACATTGTGAGATGTTATAATGGCAACTTGATAACATTTCAATAAGTGGTTTTCTTTTGGAGAATGGATGAGTGAAAGCTCTCTCTTCTCTCAAAGAGGCCGGCTCCTAGAGGAATTTAGCTAGCAATCTTCTTCCTCTAGGCACTCATCTTCTCATCAAGGCACTCCTGGTGTGAAGACTTAGAGGTTCCTTACTTTGGGAACTTGGAGAAATCTATTCTACCACATCCTCATCCAAGCAAGGAATGAAGGCCCTCTCCATGGGTGATTAGCCTTTGCTTATGCAAAGAGGAATCTACAAAGGTATATGATTTATCCAATTCAAATTGTGCTTGAGTTTTAATCATGGTTCACCATATCTACTAGGCTTAGAATTTCTTGGTAAAGTTTTGATTTGAGTGCATACAAGCATGATCCGCCAATTAATTGTTAATTGCATGCTAATGATGTTGCTCAAATGAACTTGGTTTTACGAAAATTCTCCCTTCAAGGGGTATCAGAGCCTATAGGTCTAGTAGATTGGTGAATTCTTTTTGGGTTTTGTGATTTCATAGTTTGTGATTTAAATGTTGTAATTGTTACAAGATTTATTCTTGCTTCTTTGAATGTAAATTTTGTTGGAAAATTTGCCATCTCAAATGTTGTAGATGTAGTTCATATGAGCTTGAATTTGGAACTAAAATTTGCGCCATGAATTTTGGGGAAATTCGGCCAACCAAAGGTTGGATTTTTGGGGTCTTGTTTGACTTGTTAAAATGGTTTTAAAATGACTTTGGAACCCCTAAGTGCCCTATTATGGTAATATGTTATTTTCCTTAAGTTTGACTATTTTTGGAAGTGTTTTTGGATGAAAATGTTCATGGAGTTCTTATGGATTTTCATGAATGTTCTCCTTCTTCATTGTTCTTGAAATGTTCTTGGCAAAGACAAAAAGTTTGGTGGTTTGATTCAAAATGTTTGTTGTTTTTAAAGGTTTTGGTTTGTTTTTGATTGGTGATGGATGTTTGTTTGTGATTGAAATTTTTCAAACCCATACCAATCACCTTACATGCCTTACCAATCAAACTTACAAACCTTACCTTGCACTATTCAAACCCATACCTTGTCTTCCACTAAAACCTTCACCTTCACTTCGTTAAAAATTCAAAAGTTTTGACCAAAACCCTCTCCAAAACCGGCCACCCCTTATGTGGGGTATTTTGGGGTTTTTATGCAATTACATAAAGTTTTGATACTTTTGTGTGTTTGCACTTTGACCCGAAAGTTTACGTTGCTGATAAAGTTCAAAATCACTAAAGGACAAATTGTTTTGTTCCTTAATGAAGTTTTTTTTTGTAAAGCTTGTTAAAATTCTTTGGGTTCTAGTTGTAATTACATGAAGTATTGGACTTATGTGTTTTTACAAAGTGACCCCCAAAAGTTTATGCTTTTGCAAATATGGCCCAATAGTTGAGGTTATTGCATTTTGGCTCAAATTGGATGAGAACAAAATGGTTTTGTCTCTTCAAATGAGAATTGGATTTTCATTTCATTTAGCTCCATCTTTAAATCAATTTATGGATACAAAACCAAATGAAAATGTTGCATTCATCTTTAATTAGTTAAAGCGTTAATTAATTAAAGACGTGGTGATTATGAACCTAAGCCTACGATAATTGAGCTATGTGGAAAGGCCGTCTCAAATTTGTTTGAACCATGGGAATGTGTAGATTAGATTTTGGTTGTAATTTGATATGATCAAATGCTGTGTGCCATGTTTTACATTGAAGTACTCCTTTCTTGTTTTATTTGATATGCATGAAATTGGAGTAGTTAGTCCAACGCCCAATAAGACAACACGCCTTAATGTGATTAAACGCATAACTAAATCAATCACCATTCTCAGACCGAGATCCAATACTAGGCTCGTGTTGGATCAAATCAAAGGTTCATAGTCATCCTAAGGCCCTAAGGCAACTATAGTCCATCAAAGAATGCAAATCTTATGTTAGTAGTAACATATATTCTTGCTTAAAAACCGTTTACAAGCTAAGCTGGAATATGCTATATACTACTAAATCAATCATATGGACCAATAGTTAATAGGACCAAATTGTTTTAATTAGATTAAAAATGATTTATGTATGTGATGAGACCTAAAACCCTCAAATCATTATTAAGTTGACAAGCATGAGAGTGCTTTGAACACTCTTTTCGTGGCCTTCCACCGTGGTAGGCTCCAATCGTTTGTGACTTGTACAATCGACTTCACCCTATCATGGGGGAGTACAGTGCATGCTTACACTCAGGAGGAGTCTATATGCATACATGATGTTGTGAAGGTAGGCAACGAGAATGACCAACATCATATTATTGTGAGGTTGTTCTGAACCCCTATCCGAACTTGCATGGTGGGAATTACTTAACTAAGTGCAATGGTGCCAACATCATATCATTGTGAGGCATCATTCTCTAGAGGCCAAATAAGATGGGTACTTACATTAGATAAATGAGTAAGTGTACTCTCTCATTATTATTATTGCTAGCCAACATCATATCATTGTGAGGTGGGCTTGGTAATAGTGAGCCTCCCATACCCTACTAAGAGTTTCCTCCAAAACTCTCGAATTCGATGAGGGATATGGAATTTGCTAAAATAGTGGGTGGTGCTATTTGATTTAAAGACCCAGATCAAATGGCTTAAAATCAATCAATCTATTTTTGTTATGTATTTATTTACCGATATATTTTACAAACGCTATCCATGACTTGACAAACAAAAGCCGAAAGCCTTAGTTTCCTGGACTTGGTACCACAATCCCATAGATTGTCTTGAATGGATTGTATATGTACCTAAGTAGTCCTTATTCTCACAATCTTCCTTTGATAACGTATCATTGGAAGAACATGTTATGATAGTTAGACGTTATATTTGGAACATAATGGTTGTTTGACAAAAATAGTCCATAAAGATGGACTTATGATGATTTTGAATCATTGAATGTTAAAGTGTTAAACCAATTAAGGAGACGGAAACAAGGCAAGGACTCTCACTTTGAGTCCCTATCCAAATGGTTCACTAAGTTTATTGTAAACTATGTAGTGAATAATAACCATACTCTCTCCAAAATCGCTTGGATGTGTATAACACAATTGAAATAAGTTTCAAGAGAGATAGGGAGTTTAGGGACCATGACTACGTGGTCAATGGAGAAGTCAAATGAAGAAGGCAAAATTAACTCCAAGGGAAACAAACTTCTTTATGAAAGGATGGACATTGGAGGGGTATTTGCAAGTAATGACTTGCAAGTGTCAAGAACACATATTTCGAAGGTGTTGTAAATGCTCTGAATAATTCACATTACGCTTGGTTCTTCTACTTGAATGCTTGATTCTGTATTTGTGACTATGTTTTACAATTGTTGTAAAAGTGTGGCAAATAAGAAGTAGAAGATTAATGAGAGAAGAGAAAGCAATTTCACATTCGGAACGGAATCAAATATAGATCTCTGCGAAAGCAGATAGTACTTACTCCTCATGAACTACCAAAGTAAATGGATTGGTTGTAATCTAATAGATTGTCTCTACAGTAAAGATGATGGGTAGTGTTAACTGTTTAGAATATTACGATGCTTAAAACCCAAAAGGTTACAAGGTAGTGACTAATCCTAACTAAATTGTGATTGACCTCTCTAAAACATGAATTACGAGTTGGTCATAGATGGATGCTATGGATCGTTAGATCCGGATCCAATGCCTTCTTGTTGAAAGTGTAGAAAGGAAATGTTCGAATCTTTATTCTTTGGAAAGATTAAAGAATCACAAAGTTGCTGAGGTTACTTCACTTAGGATGTTAGTGGCACATGACCACAACATAATACCACTCATGTTATGACATTCACCGAAGATCGTTTCGGTTGGACTATCGTGTATTTTGAATAAACACAAGTCCGAATACTTTGCAAAAGGTTTCAAAGAATTCAAGAATGTAAGTTGATGAGTATGATATCTAAAGTATGTACTTCCTTAGATTTGATCCAAGGAAATGCAACACTTTAGAAGAGTTTTCTTGAAAGATATCAAGGAAAATAAGCATCATAAGATAATAGTTTTCTCCATTAGAGAAGAACGAACTGAATAAGATTTGGTTCGTTGGATATTATCAAAATACCCATATATAAGATATATATAAGGCTCTAAGACAATACGATTGTCAATTAGAATATCTTCCAAAGTTTTCATGACTTCATAGGATGTAGTCGGAAAGAAAGACAAGTCTTAAGCATGTTAAGATTTGGGGTTGTATGTTAATAAGCAATATTGGTTGAGAACAATCTTGTAGGATATCCTAAGATTAGTCTTTGATATCACTTCTATTAACCAACCAACAAATGTTGTTTGTTGGGTAGTTCATTGAAATCCTACACTAGGATTTCCAAGATAGGGCAAGTGAACAAGGAAATAGAATTCAAAGAATAGGTTCTTGAGGTACAAGATGATAATCAACAAATAAATATAACAACCTAGTTCCTTGCAACACTAATAGCTCCAAAGTAGTCAAGAAGGATTTAAACCGTCTCGCTTGAATGGTTTGAACTTTATGACTATGTCATAGAGTTACACCTCTTAATTCGAAAGAATTAAGAATGAAAATCCTTATGATTACATCAGTGTGTGTAATGACACATACCATGTAAATGGTGTATAATACCATTTGACGCGAAATAATGAAACCTACATAGCTAATTGGTAGCTTAAGGTGACTACTATCAACGTGATTGGTTGACTTGGAAGAAAACCATCTTTGATGTAGTCTTGGTTTCTATTAATTTGAAGGTTGTTAGCTACAACTTAACGATGATTCAATGTTTGGACATAATTTGGGTTTCCGAAACCATTATCATGATTGTCTTGATAATATATGTCTAAAACTAGAAATCACAAGACGTGTAAGTTGTAGAGATTCATCCATCATGAATCTTAGCAAGCTAATGAGAGCTATGCAAGCATTTTATGAGATAAAGATCAAATCGTTTGATTTCTCATAAAGATGTAAAATGAATCTTTGTCTACTAGGTTTACAAAAGATTAGTGGGAGTTAATCATATTTCTAAATTTGAACATATATATGATATATATTAATTTTGGAAATGAAAGAAATTCTCTTCGTTAAAGTTATGACTTTAAACAAATTTATATGGGAGACATAGTCTATAAAATATGGAATAAAAATCTATAATGATAGATTTACATATAATTAGATTATATCAATCCCTAATGATAGATCTAAAGATGCTAGGAAGTTTCTCATATGATGATAAGCTTCAAACGAAAGGACAACTCTAGTAAGACTAGAGATTGCTCTTCAAAGGAAACGTGACTTGACTCCCAAAGGTGATTTATGTATTTCCTCATATTGTGAAGAAAACGTTGATATGAGTTGCACCCTAGAACGGTACAAGACGATATCAATGCAAGCCCGTGGATCGTAACCATGGCAATCAAGCCAAGGAATCCCCAAGTATTTGGAGAAACACTAAAGGATGGATTCTAAGAATGAGGAAGAATTAGAGTAATAATGGAAGCGTATATGTATTAGATTATAACTAATTCATCATTGAATATCTCTTTATTATGACTAAAGAGATATTTAGGTGGAAAACATTAAAAAGTAATGACTTTAGTGTTTCACTGTACATGCAAAATATATAACACATATAGAACAACGTTGTTGTTTGGATAAAGTTCATTTATGAACTCTATTCGGTTCCAAATCCAGAAAGTGTCTTAAGTGTGTCGACACTACGACACTAATGGGGCGATAGCTCGCCAAGGAATCAAGGTCTCATCAAGATCCGAACTCCAATGAGAGACTCGAACCACATGATCGAGAACCATGTATAATGGTGTGAAGTTGTTAATCTCAAGTTGCTTCTATGGATAACATATAGATATCCATTGCCTAGGCCTACTACTCAGCCATTTATGAAATGAATTTAAGAGGCATCATCACTCGATGACCAAGCGATCAAGTCAGTGCAAGTGGAGATTGTTGGAAATGTGCCCTAAACCAATCATATGATGATACTTACGGACATTTCACATGTTAAACTAATTTAGTTTAATATAAAGGGCAAAGGTTATTGCTTAAAGTAGTCTCATATAAATGTGTTATATGCTTAAACAATAAGTCCAAGGAATATGTGCTTATGAGAATGTAATCTAAACAAGTTAGATTCATGAGACCATTCTCGTTCATATATACATATCCTAAACGTTCCCGATCATAGATTGCCAATTGGACATTGATGTCCGTTAAGACGCACATGTTATATCTTCTCAGGGAGAGTGACTAGTTCCGAGTCATTGGTGTGACCGATACCAAGATAAGCATGTAGGTGCTCAATATGGAATGAGTCCATCAACACGATCAACGAGGAGTTCTCATACTCATGTCACATGAGAACTCATGGTTGGGATAATGCAAAGTAGTCCTTTGACCTAAGGCATCATAGTTGTCTTGTGGTTAGGTACTTGATCTTGACTATGTCAAAGTCACCCCATCCGAGGGTGTCCACGCATAGTTGGGGTTAAGCCACTAGCCATGGAGGCAAGTGAATGCTGCAACAAGTGACTTCTAACCTTCAAACCGTTTGAGGGAGAATACTCTAAGATATGAATTAAGAATCTCTCGGCCGAGTACGAATAAGATTTAGGAAGTCGTTCAAATCATATTCAATGTAATCATATAAGTATTGGAATCACATTGATAGTAGACATGAATAAACTATCAAACCAAACAATGTGGCCGAGAGTATTGTATTAGGAGAAAGACCGTATTGCATTGCAATCCTAAACCGAATAGGTTCTCCACCTCTTCGATTAGCTTGTGCCATGACATACCGCTAGGGTGTCACTCATGGTTTGTGGATGCCCTAAAGGTGCATAATCACTTTAAGGGAGAATTGAAAGTATGTTTCAATTCAGAATTGATTTGAAAGAGTTCTAATCCTCCACTGCCTCGCTAAAGAACCTAATGATCGACACCGAGTAAGGTAGAGCTGGATGAAACAATGGAGATGAGTAAGAATAATTAAATGGTTTAATTATTTATGGCAAGGATTAATTAATATGTTAATTAATCAAACGAATAAGTTCGTTATAGACCTCGGTTAGTTTTAGTTCAAGGCTCAATGGGCTTCAACACAAGCCCATTGACTTAAGTTGTATGACAACTTAATGACTAATAATACATTAGGCCCAAAGCCCAATGAACCCAACATGGTCAAGCCATTTGATGCAATGCGAACTTGCTTTAATTGCAAGTTTGCCACACTACATTGTGAGATGTTATAATGGCAACTTGATAACATTTCAATACAGTGGTTTTCTTTTGGGAGAATGGATGAGAGTGAAAGCTCTCTCTTCTCTCAAAGAGGCCGGCTCCCTAGAGGAATTTAGCTAGCAATCTTCTTCCTCTAGGGCACTCATCTTCTCACCAAGGCACTCCTTGGTGTGGAGACTTAGAGGTTCCCTACTTTGGGAACTTGGAGAAATCTATTCTACCATCCTCATCCAAGCAAGGAATGAAGGCCCTCTCCATGGGTGATTAGCCTTTGCTTATGCAAAGAGGAATCTACAAAGGTATATGATTTATCCACTCAAATTGTGCTTGAGTTTTAATCATGGTTCACCATATCTACTAGGCTTAGAATTTCTTGGGTAAAGTTTTGATTTGAGTGCATACAAGCATGATCCGCCAATTAATTGTTAATTGCATGCTAATGATGTTGCTCAAATGAACTTGGTTTTACGAAAATTTCCCTTCAAATGTTGGAGGTAGAACATTCGTATTATTTTTGTCATACATGTTTCTATATTGTTGCTCATCAGTAGATGTATAACACCCTAGGTATCAGTACTCAGTCTTGTGGCCAGGACTAGCCTTGATGTTTGGAGATGTCACTCCCAGTATCGCTACGCAACTTTGGATCCACTGTAGGTACTAGCCTATTCTAGGTTGCACTAGGCAACTCGAACTTGTGTGACGCACTTTGTGCACAGCAATTAGCGTTAGACTCACGTTATTGTAGTACTCAGTGTACTACTCATATACCAAGCATGTTCCTCGTAGCTTATCTACTTGGGCTTGTGTGTTTACATATGGATGAGCAGTCAGTCTTAATTTTGGGGAGTACTCGTGATTTGAGCAGTCAGTCTGATTTTCGGGGAGTACCCGTGTTTTGTACAGTCAGTCTGATTTTCGGAGAGTACCCGTGTTTTGTGCAGTTAGTCTAATTTTCGGGAAGTACCAGTGTTTTCAGCAGTCAATTTGATTTTTGGGGAGTACCCGTGTTTTGAGCATTCAGTTTGATTATCGGGGAGTACCCGTATTACTATTATAATATTTTGAGGATCATACCGGGGAGTATGACGTATTTTCAAAAACTATACATGTTTTCCAGCGAGGGGATAGTATGCTCTTGAAAACAAAGGTTTTATCAAACTTTGCTTTTTCACCCACTCACCTTTTTATGTTTTGCGCCCGTCCAGGACTTAGTGGCGGATTCGATTGCTAGTGAGACGTGGGCGTGCTTCGGCTGTGGTTGGTGGTTTTGACAGTGTCTCCGAATTATGTAGGATTTGCTCCTACTTTTAGTTAATTTCTACTTATCCATCCTCACGAGGATGTGAATGTTTATATTCCTTGCACTATTTACTATGCTCTGACTGTTATGCACCTGTAATAATGGGTTTTACCCATCACCGCACTCTGACTTCCGCTTCCAACTCTAAATGTATTCACTTTTTCACATACACATGCATAATTGGCTTTCGTCACTTAACACGTGTTGGCCAACACTTCCCGACACCTGACGTGTCAGGATTGGGATGTGTCAGATTGGTATCAGAGCATAAGTTTTAGGTAGTCATGCATTTGTCACGTTGTGATATTTGCGCTAATATTTCTTGATTTTCAGAACTATGCCACCTTGCCGAGCACCTAGTACCCAGGCACCAGCAGATGAGCTTGTTGCACCACCCTTTGATTTGGGGCAGTTTGGTGCTGCTTTTGCTAATGCCTTTCAAACGAATTGGCGTCCTCCTTCTCAGCAGAAAAATGTCTTGGTGATTGCTTCCAATCTTCAAGTAAAGCCGTTCTTAGGTCGAGAAACCTCCGAGGCGACGGTAACTTGGTTGAAACATGTTGAGAAAACCTTCCGAGCCATGGAACGGCATGGAAACTTTCCAATGGAACAGTGGGTCTCGATTGTTACGTCGTTTCTGCAGAATAAAGCTAGTTCTTGGTGAGCCTATGAAGTGACCCTAATTCCACCAAATCTGCAGGAAGACTGGACAACTTTTAATGAACACTTCGAGGCGAAGTACTTACCTCCGGAGTATTGGGCCAAGAAGCGAGACAACTTCTTCAATCTGAGGCAGAAGAGCATGTCAATAGCCGAGTACCACCAAAAGTTCACTAACCTATCTCGCTAATGCCCAGCCATTGCTAGTAATCAGAAGGAAATGTTACTTCAGTTTAGAAAGGGCATGCACTACTTACTAGGAGTTCTATGAGGCTTTACTCCGTGTCGAGGATTCAGAGAATACTCCTGACAGTGGTGGTGATGATGACGAGGGAAATGGTAGTAAGAGAAAGAATGATAATAGTAGGGGAAGTTCGAGTTTTGGGCCGAAGAAGAATCAGTCTTTTAAGAAAAGTGGTTACAACTCTGGCGGATTATCGAGTGGAGGTTCTAACCCCAGCACACCTCGAGGAGGTAAATCCACTGTTGGTTCCCGTTTTCAGACTCAGAGCAGTTCAGGGGGTTCTAACACTACTCGTTGTCGTAAGTGCAATAACTATCATACTGGAGAGTGTAGGCAGACGAGCCGAGGATGTTTTACTTGTGGTCAGGTGGGCCATAGAGCTAGCAATTGTCCTCAGAGGCAACATAGGCCCAATAGAAAAATATTCCAAAAAAAAAACTATTTTGGCGAAAACGGGCTTGAAAAACAACTTCTGGGGCTCGAAAACCCTACCGCCGCCGTCCACCGCCGCCGGCCTTGCCGTGCGCCGCCGCACGTGCCGCCACGCGCCAGGAAACGGTCGGACGCGCCGCCACGCACCGGGAGGAGTCGCCACGCGCTGGCACGAGCTGGCACGTGTCGCCACGCGCTGGCACGTGTCCCCACGCGCGGCTGACGTCAGCCACGCGCCTGCTGACGTCAACGCCGTTAGTTTTAACGGAATATACCTTTCTGACGGAATATTCTGACGCCGTTAGGAATATTCCGTTACCGTTGACAGAATATTCCTTAGTCTTCTTCCCCTCGCCGGTCGCCGGAGCTACTGCTGGCGCCGCCGTCCTCCGCCGTGTGGTTCGCCGAAATTCTGGAAAATTTTCCGAATTAATTCAAAAACTTCAAAAATTCATAACTTCTTCATTCTTTGGCCAAATTTAACGTGTCATATATCAAAATGAAGGTATTGACGAGTAGAATATTTTCATACCAATTTGGGGCTGGAAAAATGGCCGGAGATGGCCTGAAATTGGCCGGAAAGCTTTGGGAAACCTTAATTCCGTTCTCCTTCAAAACTGCACCAAATTCGACGTTCTTTATATCTATTTGAACCTACTCAACGTAATAAAACCAATGGTAATCATTTTGAGGCTTACCTAAGTCGGGATGGTATAGAAACTTGAATGGCAGTTTGTCGTTTTCGTTCCGGCGTCGGTTTGGACTTTTGGGTTCGAGTTTGGAGATTCTAAAATCACAGCCTCGTCCAGAATGACGAGACGATCGTAATGGTATTGGTCTTGAGCGACGGTTTGACGGTTTTATGATTCATCCAAAAGTTAGGGTTTTGGTAGTTTTTGTGAGGTTGGCCGAGAGAGAGAAGTGGGAGAGAGAGAGGATGAGAACGTGCAGAGGGTGTGGAATGGCTGCAGAGCAGCTAGGTCAACCCAAAAACCCTAATTAACAAACGGGGTGAAAATTACTAAAATGCCCCTACAGTTTAAAGCTTCATAAAACGTTCGTTTTAACTCTGAATTGAGTTCCGCTTGCGTCCACGCATTCATATTTACGAGTACATCATGAATATGTAAAGAAATAAATTTTCACAAGTCGTCACGAAAAGTCAACATTGACCACTAGGGGTATTTTGGTAATTTCACATAAAATTTTGGGACAGGTTGTAACAGAACCACTCTGTTGAGGAAGCTACTTGGGAGACGGAGGACAACATGCGCGCTCAGTACCCTTATCTTTTCTTTGGTGGTTACCAGTGATGTACAAATTTCGGGGACGAAATTTTTATTAGGGGGGAAGACTATTACATCCCGTCCCTAGAAATAATGTATTTTATTCCCCTATGTTGTAAATTGACGAAAATACCCCTAGTGGGCTAAGTGAGTCCTACGTGGACATTTGTTTCTCTCGTCATAATTTCGTACTTTTCTTGTAATTTCTATTTAGAACTCTTCATTCCAAACCCGTGAGCGCAAGCGGGGCGTCATTCAGACTTGTAACGGACAAGTTACGGACGAGGGCAAATTGGTAATTTTCAATCTGCAGTATCATCGTTTCTGTGGATTGTTTTCTCGTGGTTTTCTCATAAACCAGGGTGCCCTGCACCCTCTGAAACTTTCAGACTGAGGTTTGCATGCTTTGACTGCATGCAATTGTTTGAAGACTTTTGTGCTTTTAAATTGATGCATCCGTTAGGATTGCACCACACAACTCAAGCCTAATCTATCTTCCTTGTCTACCACTTTGGTCCTTGCCTTCACTCACCCTGTGCTCTGTACACTGCAAACAGAAATCACACACATGCAAACTCACCCACACTCGAGCTTGACCGAGAGCACCACCACCTCAAATTCTTTTCTTTTCACACAACCACAGCCCTTAGCTCATCCTCACCATCTAAGGACCAAAACCTAACCAACCTCGTGAACCCAGAAATTCAAACCTCGAACCAGAGAATTTTCCAGTGAGCTTCAAACTTTTCCTGGCGAAGTTCCATCGACTTGGACCTCGATCGAGCTGACTCTCATCGCCAAACAACCTATGGGAGGCCCCGGATCACATCCCAGGCCCTGCATGCACAATTAACCTCGGTTTCATCGACTTTTGAAATTTGGCCGACAGCTTCAGGGCTTTTTCTGGCCATCTTTTGGCCTTTTTCTAGGTAAAATCGAATTCCTCAGGTCCCAAGCTTCATTTTGGTATCTTTTGTGTGAAAAATGGTTGTGATTTGAAGAAATTACAATTTTTCCAGAAAATTCCGGCGAAAACTTTGGCTGGCGGACGGCGGCCAGCGGCGGCAATCGGCGGCCGGAAAGTGCAGCGGTGACCCGCGAGCTGACGTCAGCAAACCCGGTTATGACGTCAGCCAACCGGGTTGTGACGTTAGCAAGTCCGGTTGAAACCAGTCGGACCAGATAATATTCCAAAGGTATATTCCGTTTCAAATCTGACGCCGTGATGGAATATTCTCTAACGGTGACGGAATATTCCGTAACGCCGTTAGAATATTCCGTTAGGGTTAACAGAATATTCTGTTAAAGTTAGCGGCACACCGTTAACTTTAACGGCGAGTGTGACCGCTCGCAGTCGACGCGTGGGGGCGCGTGGACGCGCGTGGCCGGCGCGTGGGCGCTCGTGTGGGCGCGTGCAGGCGCGTACGAGCACTTGAGCGAGCGTGCGGGCGCGTGGGTGCACGTGGCGGCACGTGGCAGCGCGTGAGCCACTTTTTCGACAGTTTTAAATCCTGAATCGAGCAAACAAAGGGAATTTCGAGTCTTTTCCTTACTATAATTTGGAATTGACTTGTATAATGATTAGTTTAGTAATTTCCCATATAGGTGAGACCTATCTCGAGGAGCTTCGAGGCCAAGCTAGGTACGGCAGCTACGATCCGAAGACATACCAGTGAGTGGGCTGTTTTCTTTACAAAATATTAATATATTGTGTTTTAAATGGTATTTATGACTTAGTATAGCATGCCATGATTTGTTGAACTTAGAAATGATTTGGTTAAACATCTTTATTTGAGTTTTAGAAACTTATTATTGGCATGACTATACGCTTGTGATTTTATTTACTTATCATGCATACTTGCACGGTATTAGTACTGTCCGGGCTAGGACTAACTTCACGTGTATGTTCACACGCATTGACACGCTCACTTTGGATCCATCGTAGGTGCCAGCCTATTCTAGTTGCCTTGGCAGCTAGAACTCGTTGTGATGCGCTTAGCGCCAACTTCACGTGTATGTAATACTAGAGCGTAATTGTAACACCCAGCATGTTCATGTGGCTACTTTCTGCATGAACTCGTGTGCTTGTATTTATTTGATAAGTAAACATATTTATACACTGCTGTTGATTATTTGACCACCCGTATCCTTTTTGGGCGTTGTTCCCAATACTTGGTTTATTTATATACTTATTGGTATTAAAGTTATTTTGGAAATTACTACAGGTTTTACAGTGAGGGGTTACTATTTTCCCGAAACTCAGGAAAAGTTTTATTAAACTTTATGTTGGCCCACTCACCTTTCTGTTTTTCGCCCCTCCAGGACTTAGGGATTGAATCTTGGCAGACGGGAACCTGTGGCATTGGCTGACATTCGCTCTCTCTATCTTTCTGTTAAAGTATGGAATAACTTTCTTGTGTGTGTTCATATCCATCCTTCGGGATGGGAATATTATTTCTTACTGCATTCCTTGCTCTGATGTTAGTTTGTTTAAGGGTTAAACCCCCACACTGTGCACTCTCTTTAAACTCTGATTTTGTTAATTATTTCTAAATTCCAACTTTATTTCACTCTTAAATTTCTTTTCCACATCATGACTTCGTCACTCCTCCGAAGTGATGGTCAGCACGCCTCGATATCCAGTGTTCACCTGGATATTCGGGTCGGGGTGTGTTAATATGACTCTTGATATATGACTGATTACTAAAAGTTTCATTGATTTTGCCTAAATTCAAATTTATTTAATGGGTTAAATGACGTTATCAAATGCAACAAATTACCTGTGTGGTTGTACCGCAACTTCACCAACACCAAAGATTGAGATTGAAGGTCAATTGACTTGAAAAATGTAAATTAAAGTGTCCTGATCAAGGCCTATAATTTGCAGGAAGTTGATATGTAAATGCAATATGCACAAGTTTTTTTTATGAAAATTGCAAAAAAGACAATTATATCCTTAATTATCTTTCTGCATTATTGGATCCATACGGACCCTCCCTTTCCACTTCCTTAATATATATCTAAATTATTGGAGATATATGGACTCTCTTCCCTCACTTCCCACCGCACACTTCCACTCTCTCTCTCTCAAATTTCTTGCTCCCCTCTCTCTCTCTCTCTCTAGCTAGTTTAATGGCTGCAACTGATCTAATGGTTAAGGTTAACTCGTCACAAGTTTGCCCTGATCATCAACCACCCAAACTGACCACCATAAAAAGGCTTATTGCGGAATCACAAGACACCAACGGCAACTTCATTATTCCTTCCACTTATACCTACACAAAAAATAATAATACCCACGATGATCAGAAAGCTTTCGAAGAAGATACGACAGAAGCAGCAACAATCCCGACCGTTGACTTATCTCTTCTCATATCATCTGCTGCTCCTCAACAGCGCTCCAAAGCCATCAACGACCTAGGCAAAGCCTGCCAGGACTGGGGCTTCTTCTTGGTATCACCCAAACACCCTACACCCTACAGTTACTTAATTTTCGTCCATATAAGTGAAAAAAGATATACTATTGTACTGTAGTACTGAGAAAAAAGGGCAAAATTATTGATTTTTTACTTTTATTTTTATTTTTTTGTATTTTCCACTGGCAGGTGATCAATCATGGTGTTCCAGAGAGCCTGATGAAGGCCATCTTGGATGGCTGTGAAGGCTTTTTTGATCTGACGGAGGAGGAGAAGCAGGAGTTTGAAGGGAAACATGTGTTGGACCCCATCAGATGTGGGACCAGCTTCA
This sequence comes from Gillenia trifoliata, assembly GCA_018257905.1. NCBI lineage: Eukaryota > Viridiplantae > Streptophyta > Magnoliopsida > Rosales > Rosaceae > Gillenia > Gillenia trifoliata. The sequence goes on along the minus strand of CM031080.1, from coordinate 13,749,758 downwards.
ATGCGTCGGTGGAGAATGTTCGGTTTTGGAGGGATTTTCTCAAGGTTTTTGTTTACCCCGAGTTTCACTTCCCCTCTAAACCTGCTGGCTTCAGGTCAGTCATCGACAACCAATTCTTCAAGATGAAAAAGTTGATTTTAGTGATAACCCAAAATTTAAAAAATTTCATATTAAGCTCTTTAACCAACATGCTACGTAAGCGAATTTTTATTTTTTTTAAGATGATGAGTTCGACTTAGGTATTTTGATATCTGGTTCTCGAATGAATAAACACACGTAAAATAATATATGGATATAACTAAAATCTTTTTGTCTTTTCCCTTGTACTCTATGTTGCACATTTGATTAACCTACCCCAAAGGTATTTCCACATCAGAACTCCATCGCAGGTGTGGTAAATCATACATCTTCATTGATCCAAAAAATCTACCCCGCAAGTATTTATTTTCACAACCTTCTTTCTTTCCCTACCGCGAAATAACCAGTGTCACCTTTTACACAGATCAATCGGTTCCCCAAACAGTGGAAATCCAAGATTTTTGGAAATGTCGCCGTCTGTTGCATTTGCATTCAGCCAACCAAATTCAAACATTCCATTACCCGGGTTGTAATGGAATGCTGCTTCAATGAACACCCCTTCGTAATAAGGTTTGAACAGACCCCAAAATGGCGTGGCTAGCATTAATTATACGTGGGTTATCGTAATGTCATTCCTAATTTTTTCCATCACGCGTGGAAACTTCAACATGTAGGACCTGAACTCCAGGTTTGGAAATTCCTTGCACGCCATAAGAGACCTACAGATATAATTAAAACACGCCATACGAGGTAAAGAAAATCAAAAACCAAAAACACCAGAGGAAAAAAAATATTCTCAAAATTAATCAATGCCACTCGCCTCATATCCTGTGTTTCAATTTTTTTTTTCATTGTTTGTCCATAACTCTAATTGACCTTCAAATCAGGAACACGTCTTCAAAATTTGATGCAAATTCATGTACCCAACAAAATAACCATATTTGTTGACACAGCCATAGACGCAATTCTGTTGACAGAACTTAAAACAAAACCAAGTTTGCAGTTCAGATAAACAAGAACCTCAAACTGAGGTATTAAAAAATCACAAGAAGCCAAAATTTCTGACTTAAACGAGTGATTACCTGCTGTTGAGACTGCCGGTCACCACTAAATTCAAGACCGAATACCAAATTGCAAAACCAGTCGCGATGTTGTAAACCTGACCCACAAAAACCTGGGTATTATATCCCGAATTCCCTTCATGTAGTGGAAAATTGAATGAATCAATTCAAAAAATAAAACGTAACCGGTGAATTTTCCGGGTTTGATATTTGTATACAGAACAGAAAAATTGAAAGAAATTTTTTTTGGAACGGCAGCAAAACATCTGGGGCTGGGGTCTTTTAAAAAAAAAATTGAAACGGAAGTAAAAGATGTGGGATTCTGTCGGCCAGGTATCGTTTCCATATGGTGGCACATACTGTAATTTGTTTCAGAAAGTTTGGGCTAAGTTATGACGGTAAACCCTATTTTCCTAATTAGTTACTTATATGGACTGTCTTTATTTCTATACGATGGTGGGTTTTTATTAAAATTTTCCACTTTCACTGCGCCTATTCTAAAGGACAATACTTGGGTACTCACTAGTGAGTACTCTATATACTGACACATCCCGATCCCGGACGAGCCAGGTGTCGGAAGTGCTGGCCCGCGTTAAGCGTGGCAGAAAGCCAAAAAAAGAAAGTTTAAAAGAAGATGAAATAAAGAATAATGAATATTTAATTGAATAAAGCAGTCGCGGAAGGTATAGAATACACGAGTAACCGGTGTGAGGATACAAGAATTATACAACGTGTAAGAATCCCTACATCGTCTTCCATAGCACCATCGGCGTCGCGAGTTCCCGACCAACTAACCTGGAGGGGGCGCAAAAGCATAAAAGCGGTGAAATTGGGTGAAAAAGCAAAGTTTGTCCAGCATTATTTTCTAAAAGTTTAACCTCGTTTAGAAAAACAAGTATAATTTGAGAAATTCACGTCATACGGTGGGCATGAGCGACAAAATCGTCATTTAAAGCGTTGGTGCTCCTAGATATTAATTGACATTGCTCACCCATATGTAAACACACATGCCCAAGTGGCTAAACTGAGAACAGCTGGTATAAAAGTAATATTGAGTACTACAATGGCGAGTCTCAGCGCTGCTGTGTGGTGCACAAAGTGCGATCACACAAGTCCAGGTTGCCTGTAGTGCAGCCTAAAGGCAATTTCATCTGCAATGGATGAAAGGCTGGTAAGCGTAAATATTATTTCTGCTAACGTGAGCTAGTCCTGGCCACAAGGCCCGATCTTAATGCAGGGTGTATACATCTAATGATGGTATGATGTAAAAACATGCAGTAAGCGATATAGTGCGTGTGTTCTACCTCGACACCGCGTAATGAATATCATCTCACGGTAACAATTTAAGCGTTGAAAAACCATACGTATATATATGCATTTATCAAAGCAAAGACCACTCACTCACTGTCATGGCGGGTGAAATGCCAAATCTGCCTGGTAGCCGGTAGTCCTCTGGATAGGCCCTTTATATGAAATCAAATTTACGTGATTAACTTTCCAGGTAACAAATTACTTGAATTAATTACACTTATCCCTTGCTTTTCTCCAATTTGGAGTTTGAAAACACCTCGAAAATTAACATGCATACACAGAAGGTATTGCACATTAAATCCTGAGTCGACCAGTAACCAGAACTCAGTTTGGACCTGCTGCCTTGCCTCGCGCGGCAGGCGCTCCCGGGCCTCGAACCACGCGACTCACGCGGCTCCCATGTTTGATCAAGCCCGAGCGGCGATCCCAGCAGCGGCTCGGCTCAGCAGTCGACTCGGCTCGGCTCAGCCAGTCAACTCGGCTTCGGCTCAAAGCGGTCAAAGGCGATGGCGTCATCTTGGCGTCGGCCGTCCCGGTCTGGCGAGTCCTGGCAGCGTCGGCCATGCGCGATCTTCCGGTCAGATGGCGTCGGCGCGGTCATCCACTGCCAGGATTGATCGCCGTGGCCATGCATGCGACCTTAAATCGCCGTCAGCCGAATCTGGGAAAAATGGCTTAGGAAGCGAGATTTTCAAAGCTTCGCCTTCGTTTTAAATTGGAAGAAATGGACGATTCAAGTACCAAAATGAAGCTAGAGATGAGAGAACAAAGATTTTACCATTTGGGGACCAAAAGCGCTGATGGCTGAAAAATGAGAAGAAATTAAATGGCCAAAATGGTGCTCCTCCGATCTCGTGCTACTTCGAGTTCCGGACCTTGGGTTGGGTTCCCGAGGTCTCCGAGGAGGAATCAAGGTGATGCAATTGAGCTCCCTCGAAATCTCCAAATGTCCCGACTTGAAGGGAAGGAGTGCCACGGGTGGCTTGATCGGTCACCCATTGCAGGTTCTTGGGTTTGTCAGGTCTTACGGACACCCACGAGTTGCGGGGAATTCGATGATGCCTGAGGTTGTGTTTGGTGGAGAATGGGTTGTCCAAAGTGGCCAAAGGGTTGGCCACGGGGTTTGCTTTGAAGTTTTGCGAGAAAAGGAAGAAGAAGAAGAAGGGGAGAATGGGACAAAACCTCAACCGAGACAAATCCCGGGAAATGCGGGATAGGCTACGTGGCACAGGACATTTGGGTCCCATTGAGTAAATACGGAGAAAATCTAAATCGGCGTCGAAGTAAGGAAATATTGGATTCGGAGTCCCAGAGCAGCGTACTCAGCGTCCTCCACAATTCGTATCGGCAGACACGTCAAGAAAACACGATTGGATGCGTCGTGCGGGTGGGTGTGCAAAAGTCCCAACCAAAAGTCAACCCGGGGGCAAAAACGTCATTTCCCACTTAGGAATAAAATAATTTAAATTTTTGAGCAGGATGTTACAATCTACCCCCTTATAAAAATTTCGTCTAAAAATTTCCATAAGTACAATGAGATAGATTGAAGTACAAAAAGCTGTTCACAACGTCTCCCCGATAGCTCTCGAAAGAGGCGTAGGTGAAGAAAAACAATTGTCTGAGTGACGGCTAACGGTCTTTCCAGAAGCGTCCACCCGCATTGAGTGACACACCGTGCCTCGAAAATTTAGTCAAAAGAGGGACCACGATTAAGTGGAAGAGTAGTCGATGCGTCAGAAGGACTTGGCCGAGAGGGTACCGATTCACTACGTTTGCAATGGGGGAAGGTGGTAATCGATAGTGTCGTAGTCACCCATCGACTACATCCAACTCATTTGACGAGAGATTGGAGTCTCGGGGAAAAGAGAAAAGAAGAACGTCTCAAATTTTGGTGAGTGGAGTGAGCGGTCAACACGTCTCACCAAAGAGAAAATGTTGCGAGAATCTCGAGGAGTAAAGATGCGGCAGCGAGCTTGAATCATGGGTATGATAATTCATCTCATGCGGTTTTGATCGCTGAAAGCATGAGGCGTTATCCATCCATCTTGTATTAAACGCCTGAGAACCAACATAGCTCGATGACGCATCAACTGTAGAACACAAACACACGTAGTCGTTGGAAAGTGCTAATACGAAGCAGGAGTAAGACCAAACTTGAGCGAGTCGGGAGATTTGCTCGTGAGTATGGGTCCACCACAGTTAGCGTTCTTCTCGGCAGAAGTTTCGTGAAAGGGCGGGGAGAAACGGAAAAAGAAATCCTTCACGAAGCGTCATTAAAAAAAGGCCAGGCAAGCCAAGAAAGTTCGAATCTTGTAACGCCTGCGTTCGCTCCCGGTTTCAGCCACGACCATACGGGGATCGGCAAAGAGAACAATGCGCGAGGAAATCTCATGTCCCAAGAAAGACACATGATTAGGTCGGAGCGGCAAGAAGTTGAAAAGTTCTTAAGCTTCAAGCGAAATCATGCGCAAGTACTTTGCATGTTGGCCCAATTGCATGAGATAGCCAAAAGTCAGCCAAGAGAAGAAGCTTTGTCACGAACTTGTCGAGATACGGGCGAAGTACTCGAGTCATCAAGTTCGCGAAGATTCTTGGCGATTGTCGTCGAGAAAGGTATGACCGAAAAACTTCGTGGGTTAAGTAGCGAGTCAGAGGAAGTGGTCAATGCTTGGCGAAGTTCTTGATCTATAGGTGACGATGTCGGTCCACGGTCGATCTTAAAAGAAAACAAAGTGCACTTCGGAGCTAGTCGAAGATCTTGGAATTCACAAGCTGAGGGGATAACCGGTTTTAATCGTCACCGGAATTCAATTGCCTACAATCGTCACGAGGCATAAGAAATCGTAGCTTTAAGCGACAAACAAGCGAGAGCTCCGAAGGTGAAGTGCAAGCGGAAAAGAATTCCTTGACACAGAATTATGCAGCTGAAAAACTTCAACTCTCCTACCTCACGTGGAGTCGAAAGAGCAGGTAAGAGAGAATACGGTCAATACACGGAAAGATCGATGGTGAAAGCCACTTCAACCATTCGAGGCAATAATCCAGGTAGATGCGTTAGGAAAAATCGAAATTTTGTTGACAAGCGGTACTTAAATCGACCGCAAAGAGAATTCGATTTCCAACATTACCGTGTGGTACAATCACTACCGGAACTTCGAGGTTCGTTCACTCGTGGGCTGAAAGTCGGCTACCAAGTCGATTTTTACGGTACTCAGGTAAGCGTCGGTTGTTATGCCCGAGGTGGCAAGGAGGTGAGTCGACCTCGTGACATTCCCACACTAGCACAAAGTTGGGGTAACAATCCATTCTGAGATCCACGTCAGCTTCGACATCGGAGGAATGAGATTGTAAGTAAACTTGATTAGCGATGATAGCAATTATCCGCAGAGCAAATCCGCAAGGAAACAGACAAACTTTGCCTTATACGGCATAGGGATTCCAAATCGTACCGGTAGGAGGCACAATGTGGTGAAGTAGTTTGAAATAAACAAGAAGTAGGAAATAGGCAGGAAGTGGGTATTACTTGGATCCATTTGGATCTCAGTAAAACTGAAAGAAAAGTTTAACGTTTCGAAACAAGATCGGAATCGTTCGTGTATCTGGCGGTCAAAGTACAACTGCTTCCCGAAAAAGCAAACGAGCGTTCCACCTTTGGGCAAGCCCGAGGCTACGGGGATCTGAGTAGCGTAACCAAGATTAGGAGAAAGGTTCGAGGTATGGAATGACATTGCCTTGACAATGTCGTCTCACCGAAAATGGGTGTTGATAGAAAGCGACCGTCCAACTTTGCTGGATCGAAAGCAGGACAAAGATAATTTCTTTGCCGTGCTGAGATGTAGTTGGCTACGCCTTGTGCGTCCATGACCATGGCACATGAGTTTCTTGCGTTACACTCACAAAATGACAAGTAATAGCAACGATGACAAAGCCCAGCGTGATGGGTGGAGTTACCCGATACTGGAAACGGAATCCACTAGTAAATCAACTCACCACGTTAAGATGAGTTGATCCCTCTTTGGATGATTGAGCTGAACTCCACGTTGAAAAAGCAATTCTTTCGGAGACCGAAAGAATATTTGCCCAAATACCCAATGCAGGTGCAAGCTACTTGGAGTCGGGTTTTGGTGTTTCTCGAAATAACGCCGAGAATGGCCAGAGCAAGGTTCCACTAGGGCTTCGGGGTTAGCGATGAACAGTTTAAGGTACTTTAGGAGTTGGTTTCACCAGAAATGGCGAAGTTCGAAATAGAACCTCGCGGAAATTTCGAACTAGGTCTCAAAGGTTTTACTTGGAACAAGTAGTCCGGTCGATAAATTGAGATCGGCAGATGGCGGTAGTGAGTGATCTCCCATAGCCAAAGATGGCTCAGTGAGCGAAGAAAGGGAAGCTGGTGCCTAGAGTAGATTTTGGTTCGCGGCCTTAGGAAAAAGAAGATGGTAGCTTGATTAGCGAGTAGACGTGCGGTGAAAAGTCACCGTCGGCGTTCGAATCACGAAGGTCGATAAAAAGTCATGTACTTTCCGAGACGGTGGATACGCCCTTAGTAAATCCCAGCAGAAGTTATTTTCAATCACCAGTCACTCGTGGATATGCAATCCATCTGTAGTCGCCAAAAGCAGTTAGTCAAGATAACACTTTGCACAAGAACAGGAAGATGATCGATTTGGATGCCAAAAGTCATGAGTGGAAAAAGCGTGGAAACTCAGGAAATGCGAAAAAGTTCTGCGTTCGAAGGAAATTAGTCACGACAAACAAAGCGATGCGTAAAGACTCCGCGAGTTAAACAACACCCACGAAGATGGGCATTGTCCAAAACTCACAGAAAAGTAGTAGTCACGAATTGTTCGAGAAAAGTCAGCGAACGGGTTCGGTTCTGATCATCGAAAAAGGTTATTGCGATGCCACGTGCGGAGAAAGTAAGCAAGAAATTCAGGATCTTTTTTCAATTAGAAGGAAAATGGAAAGTGGTTGAAGCTTGATTGAGAGGAAAATCCGTCTGGCCTTCAACAATTTGAACATCCGAGCGTGCTCGGCGATGGTCGGCTCTTACAAGGAGTAGAAAATGCGTCCAAACAAGCAACGCCAAAGCGCGTTACCGGCGAGCGATTGATTTAAGTGTAAACACTAGCGATCTGCGAAGAATTTATTAGGTCTCGTTGATCCCGCTGGGGCTTGTCGAACCACGAAAAGTAGTCGTGAGGATTCGCCAACATCAACGCCTAAGCGTTGTCGAGAAAGTACTTGATGAAAAAGAAAAATCATCAGTTGTGTCAAAGCGACCACACTCACGAGAAAATACGACAAGCCGAACCGGTTCGGGTTGATCACCGATTTCATCGGAAATTAACAAGCAGCCCCGTCAAGCGTCACGTAACACTCAGGATTCTCGTCAACCAAGCTTGTAGTCCTTACGAAGAAATGCGAAAAATTCTATGCGTCTAGAAAGTAGCGACAAGCTGTCCGAAATCAAGGGAAGCGCAGGCTGCGTGGAAACATGGCGGTCGAGGTGGTATGACACTAAGAAGAACTTAGAATTAACCCAAGGAAAACAATACACCTAAAAGTGTAAAGTTGGAAAAATTCTCGATTCCCGAACAAATAAAGAACAAAGTTTCACGAAATTCGAAAGTCGATACCCACAGAGACAGAGTGCGGGTGCGGAAGAAGAGCCTGGATTTACGGCCATGCTCACGATACCAATTTGACACATCCGTCCGGTTGAGGCAGTGTGTCGGAAGTCTTTGGCCAGAGCACGCGTTAGCGTGGCCAACCAAAGGGTTTAAGGATAAATGAATAATGAATATTTAATTGAATAAAACAGAGTACTGGAAGAATTTTTTAGAATACACAGTAACCAGTGTGAGGGATACAAGAATTATACAAACGTATAGAATCCCTACATCGTCATACCACCCGCACCATCGACGTCGCAAGGTTCCCAGCCAGCTAACCTGGAGGGGGCACAAAACATAAAACGGTGAGTGGGTCAAAAGCAAGTTTGATAAAACCGTTGTTTTCCAAAAGTTTAGTAACCCCTCGTTTGAAAACAAGTATAATTTGAGAAATTACGTCATGCCCGCAGGCATGAACGACAAAATACTGTCATTTTAAAACGTTCAGGTACTCCCGATAATAATTTACTGACATTTGCTCACCCATATGTAAACACACATGCCCAAGTGGCTAAACCACGAGGAACAAGCTAGGTATAAAGTAATACGCTGAGTACTACAATGACGCGAGTCTAGCGCTAACTGGTGCACAAAGATGCAGTCCCACACAAGTCGAGTTGCCTAGTGCAACTAAGACGAGCTAGTACCTACAATGGATCCAAAGCTGCGTAGCGAAGTACTGATAGTGACTACTCTAACGTCAAGGCTAGTCCTGGCCACAAGACTGAGTACTAATACCTGGGGTGTATACATCTAATGATGAGCAACAGTATAAAACATGCATGGCAATATAGTACGTGTGTTCTACCTCCAACACACACGTAATGAATATCATCTACGCTAACAATTTAAAGCGTTGAAAAACCATACGTATATATGTACATTTATCAAACAAAGACCCACTCACTCACCTGTACGTAGCCGGGTCAAAGTACCCCGTCCTCGGTAGCCCCGGTGATCCTCTGGATAGGCCCCACCTATATGAAATCACCGGTACAATGATTAACTCAAAAAGAGTAACAAATTAACGAATTAGTACACTTATCCACTTGCTTTCTCAATTTGGAGGTTCAAAACACCTCAAAAATTAACATGCATACTACCCCCAGGTAGTACACGTCATCACGAGTCGACCCGTAGAAACCGAACTCAATTTGGACCACTGCGCCCTCACGCGCGGCGAAGATCAGGGCCTGCAAACCACGCTGGCACCTCCACGCGCGGCTCACGGCGCCTGAGCCGGTCAACGCGGCTCGGCTGAGCCGGTCAACGCGGCTCGGCTGAGCCGGTCAACTCGGCTCGGCTGAGCCGGTCAACTCGGCTCGGCTCAAGCCGGTCCAAGCTGATGACGTCATGCTGACGTCAGCAAATCCGGTCTGAACCGGTCTGCTGACGTCAGCATGCCGGTCCAACCCGGTCCGATGACGTCAGCGCCGGTCATCCCTGCCAGGATTCCGGTCGCCGGCGCCGCCGCCGGCCGCCTTGCCGGCCGCCGTCGCCGTCGCCGGAATCTGGGAAAAATGGCCGGAAACTGGGGAAATTTCAAAGCTTCATAACTTCCTCGTTTTAAGTCCAAATTGGACGATTCAAGTACCAAAATGAAGCTAGAGATGAGGGGAACAAAATTATACCATTTTGGGGACCAAAAACTGGCCAGAAGTGGCCTGAAATTGAGGAGGAAGAATCGGCCAAAAATGAGTTCCTCCGTTCTCGATGCCAATTCGACTTCCAGACCTTGGGTTGGGTTCCCAAGGTCTCCTGAGGTGATTTGGTGATTGTTTTGAGGTCCCTCGAGCTCCAGAATGTGGGTTTGAAAAGGGAGAGTGCCACGGGGGTGGCTTGATCAAATCCCAGGGCTTTGGGTTTGTCCAGGTTTTCTGGACACCCACGAGCTGCAAGGTTTGAGTTTGTTTTTGGTGGAGAATGGTGAAGGTTTCTGTCAACAAGGTGGCCAAGATGGCCACGGCTTGGTGATGAAGTTGCAGAACAAGAAGAAAGGGAGAAGGGGAACGAATGTGGCTCAGCCACAAGGTGACAAACCAGACAAGAATCCCAGCAAATCTGGGATTGGCCCACGTGGCTGCAGGAATTGGGCCCCAGCCCAAACCAGACAAAACAGACCCAAATGAAAAACGGAAAACGCCGAAAACCAACGCCCGTAAAATATTCGTTCGGAGTCCGAACGACGTACGGCTCGCGTCTACGAATTCGTATCGACGAGCACGTCAGGAAAATACAGTTGGATGCGTCGTACAAGTTACGACGCAAAAGTCCACCAAAAAGTCAACCAGGGCAAAAACGTCATTTTCCACTTCCGGGAATAAAATAAATTAAATTTTTAACGGGATGTTACAATCTACCCCCCTTATAAAAATTTCGTCCCCGAAATTTCCATAAGAAGTACAATGAGGTAGATTAGAGTACAAAACTGTTCACAACGTCTCCCAAGAAGCTCCCTCGAAAGAGACGTAGGTGAAGAAAAACAATTGTCTGAGCCGAACGCTGGCTAACAGTGCTCCGACGTCACCACGACTCAAGGTGACACCAGTGCTTCGAAGTTTAGTCAAAAAGAGGGAAAAACAACTAGCTGAACGAGTCAGTCGTCCGAAAGACTTCTGACAGAGTTTACCTGCTACTACGTTTGCACGACCGGAAGGTGGTAATCGATAGTGCAATCGTAGTCACCCATCAGCTGCATCCAACTCCTTTGACTGAGATTGAGGTCTCCCAGGAAAAAGAAAAGAGAAGAGACGTCTCAAACTTTGGTGGTCAGTGTACGGTCAACACGTCTCACCAAAGAGAAAATGTTGCCAGAATCTCGGAGTAAAGATACTGGCAACGAGCTTCGAATCATGGGTATGATAATTCATCTCATGCGGTTTCAGTCGCCTGAAAGCATGAGCGATTATCCATCCATGCTGTATTAGCACACAGACCAACCCGCTCAGTGACGCATCACTGTAGAACACAAGGTACCGCCGTCGTTGGAAAGTGCTAATACAAGAACAGGAGTAAGACCAAACTTGAGCAGTCGGAAGATTTGCTCGTGGTCGTCGTTCTACACGAAGGTTAACGTTCTTCCTGGCAAGTTTCGTGAGAGGCAGAGCAACAGAAGAGAAATCCTTCACGAAACGTCGGTAAAGACCGAGCAAGCCAAGAAAGTTTGAATCTTGTAACACTTCTGCGGTCGCTCCCAGATCCCCGCCACAGTAACCATCTGGGGATCGACAAGAGAACAATCCGCAGGAATCACATGTCCCAAGAAAGACACATGATTAGGTCAGAACTGACAAAAGTTGAAAAGTTCTTAAACTTCAACGAATCATGCGCAAGTACTTTTGCATGATCGGCCCCAGAATTGGAATAAGCCAAAAGTCAACCAAGAAGACTGTCACGAACTTGTCGAGATACGGGCGAAGTACTCGAGTCATCAAGTTCATGAAAGTTACTGGGGCGATTGTCATCCCGAAAGGTATGACAAGAAAACTCGTAAGGTTCGTAACGAGTCCAGAAAGTGGTCAAGTAACGACGAAGTTCTTGATCTATAGCTGACAGTAATCAGTCCACAGATCGATCTTAAAAGAAAACAAGTGCACTTCGGAGCTGGTCAAGGAGATCACCGATTCTAGGCACGAGATAACGGTTTTAATCGTTGCCCGATTCAATTGCCTATAATTGATGCAGAGCCTTAAAGTACTGAAACTTCAAACGAACAAACAAGACGAGAGCTCCACAAGGTGAAGTGCAAGGCAGAAAGAATTTCTTGGCAAAAGTGCCTGAAATTGAAAATCTTCAACTCCCACCACTCACGTGGAGTCAAAAGATAAAAGGTAAGGAAAAGAGAGATACGTTCAATACCTGAAGAGATCGATGGTGAAAACCACTTCTCGATCAGGCAATAAACCAGGTAGATCGTTAGGAAAGATCCCAAGAAATTCTGTTGACAAACGGTACTTCGTCAACACAAAGAGGAATTTCGATTTCCAACATTACCCATGTGGTACAACCACTACCACCAGAACTCAAAAGGTTCGTTCACTCGTAGCTGAAAGTCAGCCTACGAGTCGATTTTTCCGGTGCTCACCGGTAAACGTCACAGTCGTTATGCCAGGTGGCAAGAAGGTGGTCAACCTCCGCCGACATTCCACACTAGCACAAAAGTTGGGGTAACAATCCATTCCTAGGATCACGTCGAAAACTACGACATCCAGAGGAATGAGATTGGCAAGTAAACTTGATTAGCGATGATAACGGAGTATCACCGACAATCCCAAAGAACAAGGCAAACTTTGCCTCACGGCATAGCGATTCCAAATCGTACCCGGTAGGAGTACAATGTGGTCGAGTAGTTTGAAATAAACAAGGGCGAAATAGATGAGTAGGTAATACTTGGATCCATTTGGATCTCAAGTAAAAAGCCCAAAGAAAGTTTAACGTTTCCGAAACAAGATCAGAATCGTTCAGAGTATCCTACTGGTCGAAAGTACAACTCGCCCAAAAGCAAACAGCGTTCCACACTGGAACAGCCAGGCACTACTAGGATACAGAGTAACGTAACCAAGATTCAGGAGAAAGGTTCCAAAGTATGGAATGACATTGCCTTGACAATGTCCGTCTCCACCGAAAGTAGGTTGTTGATAGAAAACTGTTCGTCCAACTTATTGGATCGAAACAGACCAAAGGTAGGTTTCTTGCCGGTACTGCGGACACTGGTTAGCTCTGTGTCCCAATCGTCCACAGCCATGGCACACTTGAGTTTCTTGCGTACACTCACCAAAATGACAAGTGTCGCAACGATGACAAACTGAGCGACAGACTGGGTGGAGTTACCCAGTAAACGGAAACGAGATCCACCAGTGAATCACTCGCCACGTTAAGATGAAGTTGATCCACTACTGGATGATTCAGAGCTGAACTTCCACGTTGAAAAACAGATTCTTTCGGAGACCGAAAGAATAACTGCCCGATACCCAACTACTGGGTGAAAACTACCGATTCGGGTTTTGGTGTTTCTCGGCCAAACGCCACCGAGAAATGGCCGAGACAAGGTTCCTGGGGCTTCCAGGAGTTCAAAGGTAAAAAGATTAAGGTACTTTAGAGTTGGTTTCACCAAGAAATGGTCGAAGTTCGAAATCGAACCTCGCCGGGAAAATTTCCAGAACTAGGTCTCAAGGGTTACCAGGGTCGGTAAATTGAGATCAACAAAGATGGCGGTAAGGCCAGTGATCTCCCATAGCCAAAGAATGGCTCAGCGAGAGCAGAAAGAAAGTTCGGGTGCCTAGAGTAGATTTTGGTTAAAGCAGAAACCAAAGAGAGACAAGGATGGCAACTTGGTTAGCCAAGTGAACCAGTCACGGTGAAAAGTCCTCGACGGCGTTCGAATACGAAGATTCGATAAATAAAAATCAAACTGTACTCTGACAGTGGGTACGCCGCAGTTGAGTCAAAACCGAAGTTATTGTCAATCACCGTCACTCGTGGATATGCAATCCATACCGTCGCCAAAACGATTAGTCAAGATAGCCGCACCTGCACAAGTGGGAAAATGATCGATTTGAATGACAAAGTCATGAGTGGAAAGGAAATGTCGACTCCAGAAGTACAGAAAAGGTTCTTCAACGTTCGAAGGAAAATGAGTCACGACAAACAAAACAGTCGTAAAGTCTCCACACAGTTAAACAACACCACAAAGATGGATATTGTCCAAAACTACCGAAAAATAGTAGTCACGAATTGTTCGAGAGAAGTCGACCGACAGGTTCGGTTTACGATCATCGAAAAGTCAATGCAGTCGCCACGTGCGGAAAGTAAGGTACAAGAATTTCACGGTGATACTTTTCCATTTCCGAATGAAAATGGAAAGTGGTTGAAACAATTTGAGAGGAAAAATCCGTCTCCAAGCCTTCACTGCTAACAATTTGAACATCCGCTGACGTACTCAGCGATGGTCAAAACAACTACAAGGAGTAGAAAATGCGTCCAAACAAGCAACGCCAAAGAAAACGCGTTACCCGAAGGCAGAAGTCGTTGATTTAAGTGTAAAACACTAGCAGTGCGAAGGAATTTGTGAAACTAGGTCTCACGAATTCAGTCCACTGGAACTTGTCGAACACGAAAAGTAGTCGACAGGTTCCGCCAACATCAACGCCTAGCGTTGTCCCAAGGGGAGAGTACTTGATGAAAAATCATCTGTTGTGTCAAACTGACACCACACTCCGAAAATACGACCACTGAACCAGTTTCCCGATTCAGTGTGATTCCATTAGGAGTTAACAAAGAAAACGTTGAACGTCACACGTAACGCTCAAGTTCCTCGTCAACCAAGCTCATGGTCGCACGAGTAAGCACGAAAAATTCTACGCGTACCGAAAAGTAGCGACAAAACTGTCGAAATCGGGGAAACTGCCCGAAACTACGCAATACCTGACGTCGAGGTGGTATGACACTAAGAAGAACTTAGAATTAACCCAAGGAAAACAATACACCAAAGTGTAAAGTTCGGAAAATTCTCGATTCCTAGGGTAAGAATCAAGAATCAGAATTCACGAAATTCGAAGTCTGATACCACAGACAAGTACAGAGTACGAAAGGAAGAGCCTAGGTTACGAAAAACCATGCTCTGATACCAATCGTACACATCCCGATCCCGGACGAGCCAGGTGTCGGAAGTGCTGGCCGACACGCGTTAGCGTGACGAAAGCCAAAAAGAAAATTTAAGGATGAAATAAAGAATAGAATATTGAATTTAAAACAATAAAGTCAGAGTGCACAGAGTGTGCGGGCGGAAGAAATAATAGAATAATAAGTATGAGTAGAAATAAGGGATACAAAGATATACAAACGAATAAAATCCCTACATGGTCATACCACCGCGCCATCGACGTCGCAAGCTCCCAGCCAACT